>VZTX01013620.1:353-57084 GCA_013400915.1 Pardalotus punctatus
TCATCCTCAAGGTGAGCCCCGCCCCCCCCGTTCCCTCCGCCCCCCGAGCCATGCCCGGCCGTGGCCACCCCCATCCCGCCTCCACCGGGACCCCGGGGAGGGTGGGGGGTCACGGTCCCCCCGAGCAGCTCCATAGCGGAAAAGTTTCCCCTTAAGGCGTTAAAACCAGGTTTTTTTCCCCATTAATTTATATGAAAAGGAAATTGTGTTTCCTCGCAGCTCCTTCACAAGCATGGTCGTGTTTTAAACAGCCGGGAGTCCCCGGCTGGTGATGGGCGCAGAGCAGGATAAGTTCTCCCTCCGATGGTTTTCCCAAGCCGTAAGTCCCGAGGTTTGGGAAGCACTCGGGGACAGGGACCCAGATGTCACTGGGGCGGCTCTGCACCCCCAGACACAGCAGAGGAGTCCCGGGAGGGGGACACACAAACTGTACCCACCTAAAAAACCACCAGCATTGGAAGCGGTTGCCCAGGGAGGTGGCGGAGTCACCATTCCTGGAGGAATCCAAGGAACGCCTGGACATGGCACTCCATGCTCTGGGTGACAAGGGGGGGATCAAACACAGGTGGGACTCAATGATTTTGGAGGTCTTTTCAACCCAACTGATTCTGTGGTTGTGTAATTAAGAGTTTTAGACCTGCTGTGGAGGTTCTGGTCCCTTCACAAACTCCTAGCGCTTCTCAGTTTGCTAATTCCACTCGTCTCCCTGCCCTGCGCACCGGCTGAGCTCGGGGTGTGGCTTGGAAAGTTTCACGCGTCTCTCTTCGGTTGGTTCCTCCCGCTCGACACCCACATCCCCAGCAAGTCACGCTTTAACCCCCGCCTCCCGCGGCCCCGCAGCTCCCCGAGCAGCAGCTGAAGTGCAGCTCTTGTCCCCTGGATGGCACTCGCAGAACGGCTTCGTGCCCGAGCCGGCGCTGCCCGCAACGAGCCCCGAGCGCTCCCCGCGGCCGGGGCCGGGGCCGGGGCCGGGGCCGGGGCCGGGGCCGGGGCCGGGGCCGGGGCCGGGGTGAGCGATCCCGCCCCGCCAGGCATCCCTGGATTCCCAGCTATTGTACACACTGCCGGGAACAGGCATGCCGTGCATGCGGCTGCAAACGAGGGAAAACAACTCGCAGAGGCGCAGCCTGACGCTTCGCCAGAGTAATTTGTTATTTCCCGGTTATAAAAGGGCATCTCCTGCAGGCTCCAAAGGGTACGGACTAAAAAGGAGGTTGTAGATATGGCACCACCACCGAGTCAGGAGCCTTGAGATCAGCTGTGACCTCAAATATCAACTGTGACCTCCTAGATGAGGGAAAGGCTCTTCTCCCCGAGGGTGGTCGGGCTCCCCAGGGAATGGTCACAGCCCCAAGGCTGCCAGAGCTCNNTTTTCTTTTTTCTTTTTTCTTTTCTCTTTTTTCTTTCTTTTTTCTTTCTTTTTTCTTTCTTTTTTTTTTTCCTTTTTCCTTTTTCTCTTTTTCTTTCCTCTTTTTTCTTTCTTTTTTCTTTCTTTTTTTTTCTTTTCCTTTTTCCTTTTTCTCTTTTTCCTTTCTCTGGATCCCCTAAGTTTGATGGGAAGGATAGCTGTTGAAGAACATCCTAAGAGTGGGACTTCTGAGCAATTATAAATCATGGGATGTTTTAATAAGACACAATCTGGATTTCTGTGGTCTGGTGTGGTGAAACTAAAATTCGAGCAGGTTTTTGGGGGAAAAAAGTTGTGTTAAATTTTAGCATTCTGGACAATTTCTGTTTTCTCAGGGCTTCCTTGCAGGGAGATGGGGATGTGAGATTTGCATCCACCTGATGCAACCCTTGAGCATGGAGTAAGTGGGATGTTAACAGGGATACTTTTACTCCTGGAACCAGCAGTAATTTCACTTCCTGGTAGGTTCTGTTGCAAAGTTTGTGCAGCAAACTGCTGCCCCCTGCCTTCCCACACTGCCCCAGGAAACGCTGGCTTCACCAGCGTGTCCCTCCCTGCCAGGAGGTGACAGGGTGACAGGGTGGGGTGGCAGTTTACTGGATAAACGCTGGCACTGGGCACCGCACACACCACTGGTGACACATTTACAGCACCAGCCCCCTGCCTGCCGTTCCTCCTCCTGCTTCCAGCTGCAGTCTGGAATCTCTTCCCCCCCAGGAGTGCCCTGGGAACCCGGCATTTTGGGAAGGATGCCCAGCAGGTCGCAGTGCTCGTGCTGTGCAGTGCCACCTGAAGCCAAAGGACACAGAGATGGTTTAGAAGAAAAGGACAAAAGGTTTGGAGACCACTGCAGCTTGGACAAGTGCTGCTGGCAGCCGAGGGAGGGCATGAGGAACACACAGCTCCAACAGCTGCCAGTGAGGTTCTCTGGTCAGCAAATACACAGGAACCTGAGGCCCAGGGGAGGTGGATGGGACACTTAATCCCTGCTCTTCCTCCAAATAGCACTTGGAGCACAAAACCTTGGTGGAAGTGTGACAGATCCCTTACTTTGCAGCAGCCAACAACAGGACCCCCTGCTTTCTCTTTCAGTTCTCATATATCTTCTAAATGTAGCATCATGTTCCAAAACAAGACCACTGCCCCAGGCTGTGTTTCTGGTTGACCCTCCTGCCTCAGTTCTGCCCAGCCTCCCACCAGGATGTGTCCACACACACTGGCTATTGCAGATTAAAATCATCATCCTGTCACATAAAGATTTCTAGGGATGAATGCTCTGTTTGTCTCTGCTAGAATGTATGATGTATTTTAATTATTCAAGGAGTTAATTTAGTTATCAATATATATTTGCTTGCAGCATAAAACTGAGGAAAGCATTTCATCTACTGATGCCAGCAAAAATCTGAGCAAAGCATTTTTGGTCTGTTTTCACCACTAAAAGCCTTAGCCAAGCACTTTTCCAGTACAAACTTACTGAAAACTCCTGTGTTACAAAAATAAACCAGCTCCGGGCAGGAAATAAGAGTTTACCACACTTAACCCCTGGCATGCTCAACACAAACTGCAGAAAAGGTGACCCACAGCAGTTTGGTTATATTTATAGTAATATTTTCTGGATAATATGGTATAATTAAGTTCAACATATCGCTGGTTAAGTCATTGTCACCAGCGTGGAGTCAGATTTACCTTCCCTGGTGTGTGAAGGTAAATGGGAAATCCAGCCCCACATGCCAAAACATCCACTTACCTGCTCAGGTGGAGCCAGGGGATGTGTAGAGAGCAGGGAACTGCTCTCCAGGAAAAGCCCTCGGAGCTGAGAAACATCTGGCTCACCTTCAGAGCCCCAGCCGCCACTCCCAGCATTGAAAAGTTGTTTCCAAACTGGCAGTTCTGAGGAAGAAGAGGAGGAGGATGGGGCTGGTGCTGTGCTGGCCAGGAAAGGCTGGCACCAGGTCTCAGCCCAGACTGCAGGAGAAGCAGATTTAACAAACAGAACTGCTGGAATGTGCAGTATTTGTTTTACAAGCTTGTTATTTACATGACAACTGATGCCAGGCTGTCTTTATTGGTCTGAATGCCAGGGCATTTAGGGTTCATTTTCCTAAGCTTTTCTCTCCAGCCCCAAGGGCTGGAATTTTTCTCTTTTTTTTTCCAAATAGGATTGAACAGAAGCTACAGGATTCGGGCAAGAAAATTTCAGCAGCTACACTCTCCAGAAGAAGAACATACGATCAAAAAAGCTCACAAAACCACAGGAGCTGGCACACTGATAGCCTTGGCTTTGGAATTCCCAGCAAAGGAAGGATTAGCCAGGCTAGAGAGAGTGAACTGCCCTTTTTGATGGGTGAAGGGGATGCACAGAAGAACTTTCCCAGGGCTCACCCAGGAGCCTGCTCCATGCCCAGGGAGAGCAGCTCCACGTGGGTGACAGCAGGGCACCAGCCAGGTGACCAAGGGACTCCATGCCCTCAGTGGCTACCAAGTAAAGGGAAATCAGCTACCACAATTTTTTTTTCCTTTCATGCCTGTTGAAGCCCATCATGAAGTACTTCTGAGCTGTCTGACTGTCACAGAGCAAGGCTCTACTGAGAGTAGTTGCAAAATCATTTTGATTTCTGGAATGATCTGTAGGATCATTCAAAAGCAAGGAGGGGCATTTTATCTAACGAAAATTGTGTCACATTGTGAAAAAAGGAAAGAAAAAACCGTAATTAAGCAAGAGGCAAAGATGGACACATGCATGGTGTGAAGAAGAATATTACAACTTCAAGCTGTAAACTGCATCATCACAAACATCCCTTGGAACAGAAATTACTGAAAGGGCAGGTTTTCCATCACTCTGGAGCTGAAGCTTTTATTAATAGGCCTGGACTGTGGCTGCAACAGGGCTTTTACATCTGAATGTTGTGCTTTATCTTTGAGCCATTAACCCTCAGCTTCCTAGGTGGTTTGGGGTATTTTTTTAACATTCTCTCCAAATCCACCCATCTTCTTTAGCTCTTCTGGCACCAGCCTGTCGAGGAGTCAAGGTGAACTCGGCGTTGGTGAGGAATGGGACTGACAGGAGCAAAATCATTCCCTTTGCAGGGAGCAGCCCAGGTAGGGCTGTCAGGTCCTGTTGTCTCTGCTCCCTCAACAGATCTGGGGGTTCAGGGTCTCACAGCTGCTTCCATGTGGACCACGAGCCCTCCCTGTGCCAAACTGCTGATGGCATCCCAAGCCTGTGAGGCAGCTTCCAGAGGATTTGGAGAACTTCCCTCAGGTGT
Source organism: Pardalotus punctatus (assembly GCA_013400915.1). Classification (NCBI taxonomy): domain Eukaryota; kingdom Metazoa; phylum Chordata; class Aves; order Passeriformes; family Pardalotidae; genus Pardalotus; species Pardalotus punctatus. The sequence continues at coordinate 5,028 of VZTX01013620.1, forward strand.
TAGCCTTGATATCAATAACTCTGTTCCCTCCCCTAACCTAAACCTGCTGTTTGGGATCAATACATCTATTTGAAACGGTCAGAGAGAAGATTTTAGTTTGTCTTCTCTCCCCAGTAACACAGAGCGGAGTAGCCACAAGTACCATGAGCTGTATTTGAAATAAGGTTGTCTTATTTGGTGTTAATGATACTATTTACCTCAAATCACTACATGTGCTGAGCATCCTGCCTTCTGTGCTTGCTGCTTGGGGACACTGAGGTTTAATTAGTGTTTATACAGCATTTTGTGTGCTTATTACTATTATTATTATATCACAAGTACTATTATATTTTTGCAATCTAAGACCAGTGTTGTGCTTTTAAAAATGCATTCTGAGATGTCTACGCAGTGCCTCAATAATTCATTAGAGAAATAAACTAATGAAGGGCTGGTTAGTCAAATAATCATTAGGTTTGGTTCTGAGCTTTCCTTCCAATGCTCTGACTTCTAAGGGTTTTCTTCTCAGCATGAACTCATTTAAGATTTTAAATGAATTATTTGGTACACTAAAAATTAAACTACTTATGAGCTTTAGTGCCCTCCCATATTTTGCACAGGCACTACTGAAATAAATAAGGTATTTCCAAGAGGCAAGTAAATATTCTGCATGAATGAAAGTAGTGGGTTTTTACTCCTGGTTATTTGAACACAGGCTCCAAAGTGCCAGCTGTGACTCAGCAGGCAGAAGGACAGCCCCAGCAGCACTGGGCGGTGGGAGCTGCACACTCCCAAGATCCACAGGCAGGATGTAAAAGCAAGCAAAAGGGCATTTTGATCCTTTATGTGAACAAAACAATGCAAATTGGTGAGACTAATAAGCCCAGAAACATTACAAGGTGAATGCCTTTTATGTTTGTGAAAATCTTCTATGTTTATTTGTCTAATACAATGGAAATAAAGCTTCAAAGGCTCTTTGATTTAAAAGTGCATTATTGAAGTCAGCCAGCACAGTAATAATGGTTAGACCAAATTGTTGCATTATGACCCTAATAGAAGTGTTGTCAGAGGAGAGAACGTCTGTACAGCCTCTTGCCCGAGTTGGTGGGGACATGAAAACAAAAATTAAGCCAAAGGATGGGAGGATGTCAGCAGGATAGTGAAAAAACTAAAATGAAAAAGGTCACAAATTGATCTGTGCATTCACAGTGCACCCAGACCTGCTGCAAGTTATAAATTTCTATGATGAACCTAAAACTCAGTCTTTCTTCTCAGAAAGATTTAAGAAACTTTGGGGGGCAACCACCACCAGTTTTTAGTGCTGCCCCCAAGCCACACTAAGCCAAGAGATGATTTCAGACTAATTCAAATTGAAGACCCCACACAGAAAGTCAGGGATATTCCTAAACCCACCAACCTTTCTGCAGGGACACTGAGCCCAGCAGGCTGAGAGCAGCACCAGAGACCCAGCTCAAATTTTTAAGAGCAAGGGAATATCTCTGCCCTCTTTCCATCCTCAGCTTCCCACTCCAACACCAAAAAATATTCCTCTTCTCTGGAAGAGGCACCAGAAAGTGCCCTGAGCATAGAGAAAAAGCTGCTGGGGGCTCAGTGAGGACAGTCCTGGACAGGCAACCGCTGGGCAGCTGCCCAAGGAAAAGTTGAAAAGCTCTTTATTTTTAGACCTTTCTCACCATCATTCTCCTCTTTTCGAGCGCTGCCTAGCAGAATGTAAGCAAAGAGAGCACATTGTCGGCAGTCACAGAGACCAGCATTTTCAGTTCCTGGTTTTTGCGAGTTTTTAGCCACACTTTTCCCAAGGGCAGATTGCTTTCCATGCAAATTCATAGAGATGCTCTTATGCCTAATTATTGAATTTGAGAAGCCTTTGTCATCTTGCAGGGATTGTTTTGTTCTTGCTTGGCTGCTCGCATTGTACAGATTAGACAGAACCTGAATTTCTGAGAATATTTTCTTTTTTAACCATTTGTACTTTATAAAATGAATTACACTGTCTTTCCTACTCGCATTTATTTGAAGTAGCATAGATAAATGCAAGTGGGACCTACTACCAGATTTCCAGCAACAGCCTTTAAGAAAACTTCAATATCAAGGGAAATATCTCTAGTTTGATTTGTTTAAGCAAACCAACACGAGGTTTGTGCCTAAAAATCTTACAAGTAAAACCTGATTAAAAATAATAGCGTAATTCCCAGACTGGGGGGATAAAAATCAGCAAAGCAAACACGGTGAACCTCGTATTGCTTCGTAAAGAGCAAACCAGCCTGAAAAATAACACTGGTTTGAATCAGGAGCTTTGGGCTGCTCGCCCAGGTAGAAAAGCCCCTTTGTTTGCAGCTTTTCAACTTCCCAACGTCCCTTTACATTGCTCTCCATCACCCTCCTGTGCTGCCCAGCCCCTTTGGTGACTCCCAGGGGATTCCAGTGGGCTGGTCAGGACTGTAACTCCATTAATTACCGCATATTACAGTGTATTAAAGCCTTAAGACAACCAGAAATGCAACTTTCCCTGCACGGGGGCGGCTGTGTCTGCCATCCCTTGCTCTGCTCCCGCTCCCGGTGCCGGCACCGCTGTCCTACCTCTGTCCCCATAATCAGGGAGCTAAAATTGTTATCAGCTTAGCCCCAGCGATGAAAAGCACAGTCCCAGATCACACTCGCAGTTAGTTAGCATTTAGATAGGCTGGGACGGGGCTCTGTACAATAGGCATCAAAGCTGAACTCTTGGTGCAGCGAGAGGGATTAATTTCTTTAACCAACATGCCTGATCTGGCCTATCTCATTACCCTGCCTTGTCAGTGTCGATGTTAGATTTGATTGAAGATTATACCATTTAGGCCTTTCCCCTGCTTTCCACAGAAATCAGGCCTATTGAATTGCACATTCTTCCATGGGCCCCTGTCAATACTCAGTGGCCTGAGCCTCTAATTCTGCTTCATTTAAACTTCATCAACTTTTCCAATCAAGTGGAAGGATCTGAAATAGGCTCCGTAAGCAGAAAGGGCCTTTTTCCTTTTGTCAGATAATTTATTCTGTTTTCTCTTTCTCTCCCCCTCGCTTCCCCACCTCTTTCTCTTTTTCTTCTTTTCGCTCCCTTTCCCTGATGCTGAAAATGAGATTACAGTATTTAAATGACTATGATAATCAATCGGGGGACCTTGAGCCGAGATTGAGGTTAATTTTTCTTAGCAGAACAAAGAAGCGTGATGCCATCGGGGATTTGAAGGTGCAATCTGTGTTTCATGCTTGTATTCCTCCCCCCCCCCACCCCGAAACTGCAGTTTTAGGAGTCTTTTCTTGTTATTAACTATGCAGTTGTTGTAATTTTTAAGAGGCAACCCCTAGGAGAGAAGAAATGTAATTTTGGGCTGATAAACATCTAACTGTCTTCAATCAACAATTTTAATAGGAAAAAACAATTCACTTACATGGTGAGACTTGCAGATCTAATGAAAGTGCTATCATTACCTTATATATTTTTAAATACACTTGGAATAATTTTCTGCAGTGCTAGGAACAGTCCTTGCAGCCTGCACAGCAGAGTTGTGAACTTCTAACTGAATACCCCTTTTACCCAGCCACTCTTCCTACTTCACAGCTTTCTTGGCTGCTTGGAAAAAAGTTGATGCTTTTGTCATGATTTTGCTAATCAGAAATGGAATCGCTTATGTTCATCTTAGAAGCTGCCTCGAAATGGCTTCTTAAGTCTTTAGATGATGTATTTTTGGTTGTAACACGCCAGCATTCGCTCACCTGGATCTTTCCCATTCTGTGCTCTGGAAGAGAGAAAGAGGAAAATATGCATTTCTTTGCTTCCATCCTAGCTGTCTTGTCAGTGCTGTTTTACATGCTGCCACCCAATGTTATCTTTTATTTGTGTCAGGAGAGAGGATTTGACAAGTTCAGTATACAATGTTCATTTGGCAAGGCAAATTTTTCATACCAATTTTGAGTAGAAAATGAAACCATCTTTCAACACAACGAGCAACATCATTTTTGGACAGACTTATTATGAGAAGAAGAATTGCAAAACTTTATTTCCCTGCATGATACAGAAGAAAAACAAACCAAGAAATGAGACATTTAAACAAAACAAAACAAAAAAAAAATACATGTATGAATGTTTGAGGCCATCAGTTTGTTTTAGAAATAAAAAATAACCACCGGCTGCTGTCAGGTAGCTGTGGCCTCCTTTTTGTTAATCAGATGCTGCTGAATTTGGTTTCATCATAATATAGCTTTGTTTCAAACCTTTTAAGCTGTCAGATAACTGGGGAAGGCAGACCAGACTGAATTTAGAAGTTTGTCAGCGTTTGCCAAGCAAAAGAGTCCTTAGTCAACAGCATGTGAGGTTTGGGAAGGGGCTCAGGGCTTGAGCAAAGGAGGGTCCAGGGGCATTTCAAAGGGTGCTTTGCCTCCACCCAGAATCCCAAATGTAACTTCTGGCAGTACTAAATACTCTGAACAAGCCAATTAATGGAAAAAGCTCATTGTGAATTCTGCTGTCCCGTGTGTCTCACAGCAGGTTCCTCGGGGATGAGATTTTGTGTCTGACAGCCCCCACCACCATGGGCTCCTGCTCCATGACAGGGACTTGCTGGTGCAACTGCAAAGCGAGGAGGCAGGGCAGTTAAATAAATATTGCCTGAGGAAGGCCATGCATTAAAAAGGGCTGTCAAAGCTTCACGGGGTGACAAATTCATTTTAGCCCCCAGGACCCTGCAAGGTTGGGAGGTGCAGCGTGGGAGCCGTGTAGGATTGGGCTGAATGTTTTCCATGTTCTGCAAGGAAACCTCAGCCCCTGGTGGGAATGGATGCTCTGGTGCCCCAGCTATGCCCCTCTGTGAATTTTACCCCTGACAAAAGCAGCAGTAGCAGCCCCAAGATGTCAGCCCCACAGATTTGGAAGAAGCTGTGTGTGCCTCAGGCAGTGTTTTGCTCTAAGAGTTTTCTCTCTTTAAGCAAATGTTGACTCACTACAGGGAAATTAAAACTCCATTAGACATTGCCACACTGCAGAGCAGACCCCATTACAGCAGTCGAGTTGCAATTAATTGGTTTCCTCAGATATTACTTAATTCTGGGAAGGCACAGAGAGATAGGAGGGACAAGGCTGATCTAAACAATAATTTCCTAAAATAACATAATCTAAATAAACTAATGAAGTGATTACATAGTTATTAATCTAATATGAAGAAGAGTCAGAAGAAAATATTGGGTATATAACAATTTAGAAAGTACAGTAGAGTTAATACCATTCTGGTTAGACTCATCATGAAGCAATCAACATTTGTGCTCAGGGGTGGATGCTGGTTTTGCAGATTAATTATATTTCATGCTAAAAGCTGCCATTTCAAACTGTCCCATCTTCTGCTTTTTTTGGTCTGTTGTTCACACTACTCAACTTTTCAACACACAAATGGAAGGGGCCACTGCCTATGTGGCACTGCAGGTTTGGGGGTTGTTTTTTAAGTAAAGTTAATTTTGGATTAAGAAATATAAAGCAAAATAACCATAATAAACAGACTCCCTTGTGTGCAGATAGAATAATCAGCAATTTGAAAATATTCTGGCCCAGGGAGGCTCTCCACAGGCAGTCCCTCTCTGCAGAGAGGCAGTGGGGAGCTGAGTGCTTGGGGTGCAGCAGTGCCTTGGGTGCTGTGGGCTCCCCAGGGCCAGGCAGGGTCCCCCCAGCCTGGGCCAGTGCAGGGAGCAGATCCAGCCATTCCCAAGGAGCAGATCCAGCCATTCCCACAGAGCTCCTCTGTGCAAAGCTCACTTGCTTGCATTAGCAGGGTAGAGAAAGTATTTGGCTTCAGGAGAATAAATAACTAGGCCTTATAAGTCATTAAAAATGTATTAAAAGAAAAATACAGTGCCGCTATAAATAGAAAACAAAGCAACTCCTATATAAACTTTTACAATGCTGCTACTCTGATGATTTTTCACTGCCTGGTTTTAAGTGAGTTTAGCACCTGTGATCTCTGGAGACTGAGATCCCTTGAAGCTGCAGCTCTCCTGGCAGTGCTCTGGCCCCTGCAAGGCTCCCCCAAGTTGGGTGATGAGCCTTTGGTGACAGGAGCTCAGCAGTGTGTCCTGCTCAGCCTGGCTGAACAGAGATTGGGGCAGAGATTCTGGTCAGTCCCAAACTGAAATTTTGGTGTTCCCCCCCTCTCTTTTTTCAAGAAAATTGGAAATATTTTAATGCATAACAGTGGCAGTCTGACTTGTAGCAGTTACTTCCATAAAAGACATCACCTCTCCCTGCAAACCTCCACAGATACAGATCTTAATTTGCAATAAACTCTGTATAGCAAGGCATTAATCATTTAGTGATACATCATTACTGTCTTCCTTTCTGTTATTACTTAAAATAGTTCACATAGGTAACACCAAGCACTCAGAATAATTTTTACACCTTTCTGAAGGAATACACATGTTTTTTGAAGAAGCCAATATTCTCTCCACATTATGCTCAGTGCTCAGCTGAAGTCAGGTTTGAGCTTGTTTTCAGGGGGAGATGAACTGCACTTTGTGCTTTCACACTTTGGTGTTAAGAGTTTTTATCATCTGGTCTGGTTTTCTTTTTGTCATATCAAGCAATAAAGTGGAAGAATTAGGTGGTTAATACACCTTAATGCAGTGTGGCACCCACGGCAAAGAAGGTACCCCAACCTTTCAGCTACCTTCAGCTGTGGGATGTTGTGACTTTGACAAATCAAATCCTGACTGTGATCCAACATAAAAACTCCACCACAGAGCGCTCACAGCACTGAAACTCCCACGTGTAGCTAATGGGCTGTTTCAAGGGAAAGACTGAACTGCCTTGGCTGGACAGTGATGAACAATTAGAGGTTGCAGGACCCAGGTGTACTCAAGAATCCTCAGTTAAATATTCAGGTCAGGGAAAGTAGGCCACAGATCTAAATGGTGAATCCTAATAATCCTAGTAGAATCCTAATAATCCTAGTAGAGTTGTGGCTTCTTAGTAAGGAGGACATTTTGTGCAGCTTACATTTTAAGAAAAGTGATGTTTTCTCGTGTGAGAGATCTTGGGCTGCATGAAATCCATGATTGCAATGGAGTAACTCCAACTTTGAAAATAAACCTGGGCACTGCAGTGGGGTAGCTCACACCTTCAGTGGGGTGAGGGAGAGCAAGTGAGCTCTTCTGCATGGACATACACTCTGGAACGCACTCCCAGCTATGGAAACTTCTGTCAGGAAATTCTGATTGAGGGTTTCTTAACGGAACAGAGCCATTGGGTTACTTCCTACAAAAACGTGAAATTCAGCAAGCAATAATTGGAAAAAGCAATTTCCTTTCCATGAAATGGGGGTGCTCGCTTTGTTTTCCTCCTAAACTCTCAAAATCCTGTTTTGAAAACACTCCACCAGCCTCCCCCAGCTGGGGTCTCCTTGCTCAGCCCCCTCCTGCAAGGCTGTCAGCATACCACAGTCCCTTTAATTTGGGAATTTAACGAGTGATTCTAAATTGGGATGCTGGAAAACCTGTGATCGTATCTACCATATCTATCCTATCAGATGTGGTTCCGTGCTCTCCCTGCCCTGAAAACAAAAGGGAAGAGAGTTGAACACATGGTATCCCCAGCTAGAAAGGACTTTGCTGTAAGAGGATATTGAGTTGTTTTGTAAAGCCCAATATTACGCTTGAATTATGCCTGAATAAGGAGAAAGGACATTGTTAAAGAGCCCTAAACATTGACCATAGTGGATCTCCTTTCTTCCAAACCCTTCAGTAGTGTTGTTTTTGGCTGGTAATGATTTGGTATTGTATTTATAAGCCGTCAGGGTAATCCAGAGAGCAGCAGGAGGGGCAGTTGCCTTAAATAAAGCTTTACAATGCTGCTAATTAAAATGATCCTTCCTCTCCCTGTGATGACTAATGAGACAGAAAGAAGAACCAGGGAGGGTTAATGAAAATGTTGCCGTGAGATTCCCTATTTTTAATTGGTCTTTGTAATGTTTTAATCTTCTTTATGGTGTGGGGGTGGAAATGGAGAAATTTTCTTTCAACCTTTCTTGAGCCGTGTAGCATGTGGCATTTGAAACATTCAGTTCTAGCTTTATATTAAGAGTCTGTAACCAAAGGTCTGAGACAGAGTGTAGCCTTGTGATGGAAGAAGCAATTTCGGACTTAACTGAGACCAGAAACAAGAAATGTGAAAGCTGGTTTTAAGCTCAAGCTTCCAAAGCTCCAAGGGAGCATTCGTACCCTGAGGACTGAGGCTAAGATCTATTGTGAAGGATTGGCACTGATGCTCAATAGTATTTACAGCTTTAGGTCATGATGCTCTGTTAAATGCAATATTTATCCCATGAGCATGTCACAGTTCACCTCAGATGTCAAGAATTCAATTAATATTCTATTTAATAGAACACACCATGACCTAACCTTTTAATACTCTTAGTGCGTCTGAGCCCTCCTTATTAGTGTCACTTTCTAACTTTCCTTCTCAGCTGATGCATCTCACAACAACTGGGATGGGGAAATTGGGAGCAGGGGGAGAGGGGAAGAGATTTAAATTACTTTTGGACCTCACTGTGAGGATTCAGCAGCTTTATCCCTTGTAAAACCTGGTTCACAGGGGTTTAGCACACCCCGCTTTTCCCATTTTTAAGGGTGGACGTTTTGCAAGTTTCAACTTTCTGTCGACTCAAACCCACAAAAGGCACCGCCAAATTTTTTATGGTTTGAACTGATCCAGTCTCAAACAGCATTGCCCCTGCCTCACATCACATTATGGCTCTTGGGGTCAGGGGAAACCATTCATGTGAGCAACACCTGCAGGATTCAATCTTTGGCTCGAAATTTTGTCCGTGCGCTGTGGAGGTGGCTTATAAATACTCAGGGATTGGGAGATCAGCACTGCAGAAATTTCCCTGCATTCCATCTGGAAACTGTCTCAGGAAGCGAGATCTCTTGAATGCACATAATTTTATCAATAAGAATAGAAAATTGGACAGCTCCTTCTGGCCTTAAGTCTATGAGTAAACAGGGCAGCCCAATTCCAACATTTGTGGAAAATCAGAGCCTCAGAACCAGGTTTTGCCATCCTTGTGTCACTTCTAACGAGCTACCAGCAGAAAGCCATAAAAAACAGTGAATTGTGTGTTTCAGATCATATTAATTAGAAGACAGGCTTAGTAATCTGATGGGGTTTGTAGCTGGCTTTTTAAAAGAATAGAATTAATTTTAAAAACTCCTAATTGGGATCTGCTTCAGACCAATACTTTTTCTGTGCAAGACCTGCGTAACACATTAGAAATGGAAAGAGCTTGAAAGGAAGTGTTCTAAATTACTCTGTGTCGTGTGGCCTTTGCATTTTGAGAAGAATTAAACAGCAAAATATTTTAGAAGGCAGCATTTCCCTGCCTTGAGGCAGGCAGGCAGGATGGGGTTAGCACAGAGAACACCTGCCTGGGAGGGGGCCACGCTATTACCACCCCTGTGATTTCAGCAAAATTTGTTGGGAAGATCAGCCAATAAATACAGAGCCTGTACTGCAGCTCCTTACAGTGGGAGGAAGAACAGACATTGTGCCAGATATTTTCATGCAACTATATTCATTATTTATGCAGAAGAAGAGATATTTCAGGAAAACAGAGCTGAACCATGAGTGACAAGGTATCTTTCCGGAGCGTAGGGTGCAGGAAAATTGCACTGAGGTTGGCAGCTTTTTAATGTAGAGTCTCTATTTCACTGAATTACTGCATGTTGGCATTTCAAAAGTACAAGATGACCTATTTATTAGCTGTGAATCAAACAGAAATTACATGCTAGAAAATAAAAAAGTTGTATGTTTCTTCCAGCTGGTAAGATGCTTATCCTACAGAAATAATATATACAGAAAGGAAAACCTGGAAACAAAGGATCATCAATCACAAGGCACTAAATTTAACGTTGTAGGACCTATATTTGTCATATAATATTGCAATCATATGTGCTTGTTCCCTTACATGTGATGTAATATTAAATGTATGTGTGTCATAATACTTTAAAATTTCACTCTCCTTGCTCTGCTTAGGCTCCTCTCCCCCTCCTCCCTTTTGGAGAGGGAATACTGCCTTGAAACTTGGCTTTGACAGTAATGTGCTTGGAAATGGGCAGTGCCAAAACCTCAGGAGGAAGGGAACCAGCTACCCAACTAAAGACTAGGAACTGCCAGGCCATGCAGATGGAGCATTTCCCCATGGAAAAGACAGAAGTGGGAGGAAAAACTGCCAAGAGAGCCCGAGTTGTAACCCTGCACTTTGCCAGAGGGGCAAATGCCACATCTGAAGGAAATACCAACAGCACAGTCATTCGAAGAGTAGAAATTCAGATTTCCTGGGAAGTTTGATACCTTGGATCTGAATGAAAGGCCAGAAAGATAAAATTTAAATTGTTTGATTTGGCAACTGACATTCAAATGGAGGTGGAACAGATTCCTGCCTTCTCTTCCCTCATGATCTTACATAAACAATTAGATAAGTTGCAGGAGGAAAAATGTCCAAGCCCAAACATGGAGCAATGTCAAATGTAGCTTTAGGAGTGTATTTCATATACCTTTTACCTCAGAGAGTAAATAATTTTATATACTCTCAATTTTTCACTCCAAGTACCACCATCAATATGAAAAGTAATCTCTACATAAAAAAGGGCAAATCCATGGAATATGAAAGGCCATTGAGCAATAACCTCCCAAAACAATTATAATTTCTGCTAATCCATCCATGTGGCAAGAAAGGGGAGGACAGCATTAAAAACTGCTGCTCCAGTTGCTGGCCCCAGAAAGAAATTAAGAGAAGGAAAAATAGTACAAAAATTCCTGTTGACATATCTGAAACCCATTAGCAGAGGCACGTGGTGAACTTGATAAAGGCACCTTTGGCTCTGCCATTTTGCCTTTCTGGGAACGTAAAACAGGCTTTCACCAACCTTAAATTCAAATCAGCTTTGCAAATGATCAGCACCACTTGGATATATCCATGTGGATATATTTGATCAATGTAATTTTCAGACTTACCAATACCATGTCTACTTCCTCACAATAGCTGGATAAAGCACATTTTAAAATACATGCTGATCCAGGTACATTTGCAATAGAAACAGGGCAGTTATTTCAGCATTGCACATTCATTCCAAGTGAACATAGGATCTTGGGGGAAAAAAAAAAATCTATACATTAGAAACATTTAATTGACCACTTGATGTTATTCCAGTCCCTCTGTGTTGAATCCTGAATGGTAAAACTTAACATGACTCTTTTTTGCTTGAATTATCCTCCTGCTCTTGCATATATACAAGCTATGTGCTCTAATGCAAGACTCATACATTTGTCTTAGTAATTTATCTCATTTCCTTTGGAATGGTGTCCCTCAGTGGCTCAGAAAAAGTGGAGCGGTTGTTTTAATAGATTTGAGTTTTATCTGCCTCTCTATTTGCAGCAGGGCATAATAATAATAAATTATGATACTAATAAGTAGGTTGTGCAGAATGGACTACAGTGGTACCACTTCCCTCCCCCTCCAAAAAAGTAATTTATGGGTACATTCTTGTGACTTTAGGGGTGTAATAAATTATCAGGGTTCGTTTTTCCATCCAATTTGAGGCAGTGCAGCTGTGTTTTGCAAGCAATAAACTCTCTTGTTGTATTTCTTAGCTAAGCACTGAAAAACACAGTGTGATTTTTTTTCCCTCCCTTCCCAATTATTGTTGCAACGCCTGGTAGCTTCTCTGTAGTTAAGGGTTTGCCAGTGCTTCTATTATAAACCTCAATTTTCAGGGGCCTATAACTGCTCTTTTAAATCATAGAGGGCTAGAACTTGGTGTACATCTCTGTCAATCTGGATGCTTTTTTCACTGAGAAAAAGGCAATTTTTTTAAGGAGTCCAGACCTCAAAATCTGAGCCATGCGTGGAAGTCAGAGACACATGGATGTGGGTAGCTGGTAATGCCTGGATACCTTTTCAGCTCCTGAAAAGCCTATGATGCCTTTTATTTTGGACACATCCTGGGACAGTATTTGGATCCTAATTACATTTTTGACACTGTGTGAGAAGGGTGCACCATGTGCCACTTTCCTGCTGGAGGTTTGGGGATCAAGGACGAGTCAGCCAGTTGCAGAACTGCCTCCTTAAAGGTGATGCCCTGCTGTTGAGTGCTGGCCCAGGGTTCATGTGCTGAAAACACAGAGGGTGTAAAGAAAACTGCAGCAATTCACCCTTCCCGAGCAGCCACGTGCAGCCTCAGCCAACTGTATCGACCAAAATATTGTCAGAGGGTCTCTGGATTCAAGAAGAGGTTAAGAGTCTGTGTGGGCCCCGTTCCCGTTCCCATTCCTGCCCTCTTTGCATTCAGCCTGACATGACCAAGGGTCAAAGGAAGGAAGAAAATGAGAAGATACAACAGCAGCACCAGAATTGCACAATCTCTGCAGCAACCTCGGAGAGCCAGGGCTGGGAAGAGCAGCGTGTGCCCAGCTCTGCCAGGAAATGGTGCATTCCTTCCCCTCTGCAAAATCTCCCTGGATGGGGAAAAACCCGCCTGGTTTTCTAATTGTCCAGGTGCAGTGATGTCCTGCATGTCCTGCACAGCCTCTGCTCGGCAATAGGGAGCCAAATACCTTCTAACACAAGGGAGAAAAAATGATTTGGGGTTTCCAGGGTGCTCTTAGGGGGGGCATGGTGGCAGGGAAAAAATTAATCCGAGCCCCTTTGTGCAGGCTGCTCTTCCAGCTGCTCATCTCCGGCTGCACAGCTCTGCCAGACTAATGCTGCTGCTAAAGCTGCATTCTACGTGATCAGCAATTAAGCTGTGAAGTCAGCCCCTTAATATTATGTTAACATAGTTCAGTATATTAAATGTAAAACAAGTCATAATTTTTAAAGGTACCTTGGCTTACTGAGTTTAAATGAAGGCAGCAGTAGGACTATCACAGCCATATGCAAATCACCTGCATTTTAAAGCTAACAATAGATTTTGCTTTATTGTTTTGGCATTTAACGAGTGGGAAAATAATAAATTAAGCCACATGGGGAATCCCTGGTGCTTTTACAAACTGAAGCAGTGCCCATTTGGAGAAAGAACATTCCCCATTTTTCTCCCTAGCTGCATTTCTCTTAACCCACCACCTTATTAAAGCTTATAGGGCAAAATTCTCTTCTCATATTCCTCTGGCAGCTCTTAGTCCACATTCAGCTTTCCCTACCTTCCCAGCTGTCTTTCATCCTGCCAGCTCTCTCTGCAGACAGGAAACAGAAGAGTAAAGACTGGCTGGGCCATAGGGAGTCAGAAGAGAGATGTTGTCATAGTTTTAGGAGGGTTACAATAGCTATTAGAGCATGGATGCTTTTTCTACCTGTTGTAATAGGGGATGCAGCTACCAGTGCAAGGTCCATGGGAGAGGCAGCTGCATCAGGCTCTGGTCAGCAGTGTAATGGATCCATGCAGGATCCCAAAAAGGGCCTCTGCAGCTGCCTGGTGTGACAGCACCATGGCTCAGTGCAGCTGTGTTTCCTTGGGGCTGCAGAGCCAAAGCAAGGAAGGGGTTGAAGGTTTTAGCAAGATGACCTCTCTGGTTTGAAGCATTTTTAAATATGTTTTTAGACTGCATCACACAGGGCTTGAGCAAAAAAATTAAATTAAAAAAAATTAATTGTATTTTCATTTTAACTCACCCAGCTCTTACTGATCAAAGCCCTGAGCCAAAAGTCAGGCTCGGCTGTGAGGGTCATAGAATTATAGAATATCTCAAGGTGGAAGAGAACCCATAAGACTGGTTGACTGGACAGGTGTTGATCTTGCAAGTGGCAATGTTTAGCTGTCTTATCAGTAGTCAGTCATGCAACTGAAAGCAGGTCATATCATGGATGTTTGCTCCTGGATGTGTCTTCTCCAGGCCATGTTTTTCCAAGTCACCAAAAGGAAAATTATCTTCTTCACTGCCCCCACTGCTCCTCTGTGTGAACAAGCACAGCCCTTCCTTGTGCAGAGCAGGGACATTCAACACGTGCTTGTTTCCTGTGTTATCTGTGAGAAGTATCAGTTATGCACATCCATGAGCACACCCTACACCCACATTCCCCCAGGAACCCTTTTACCAACAGCACAGGATGGAATAGAAATCAGGAACCAAGGCAAACCAGGCAGCCTAAAGTGAGCAGAGCACTACAGCATTAACTAGCAACAGAAAATTGCCAGGCAGAGTGAAAATTTAAACAAACAACAGGAACATAGGAAAATACTTTGAATGGAAACCTACAAACATCAGACAAGTTTGGGACGTGCCTGGGGATAATTCCTCAGCTTCCCTCTCGTGGCTCTGTACAATCTCTTAGAAAAGCCCCTGTGGTCTTGGCACACTCATCTGTTTTCTGTCAAATCTGCTGTTTGTCCTACTCAGAGCATTTCATCAGTTGTGTGTAACGTTTGCTTTTACATCCACTCGACACAGGGAGATTGTAGGTAGAAGGTTTGTGCAGCCCTGTGAATATATAAAGCACTCCACAAGAATTATGGATATTTTCATAATAATTCTCCACCCCTGCCTACGTTTGAAGTCAGGGATGTCTGGTGCTGAACCAGACAAGCAGAACACACACAAAAGCCCAATTAACTCCGTATCGCCAAAGCTCTTACAAACACTAATGCATTAATCATTGTAGAACTAAGAGATGAGCACTGGTCTGTACTCCTGGCTCCGTTCAGTCGGGTTTTAACTTGACTGATGCTGACAATTATGTGATGAATCTTGTCCATTCATCTCCACCGTGCAGGAGAGGCAAAAGAAACAAAGGCAGAGCACCTCACTGGCCACCCTGACCTCAGTCCATGATGTCCCTTTGTAAAAACTGACCAAGTCTTAGCTCAGGAGCAAGCACATCCTAGGCTCAAGTCCAGATGAGCATCAATCCTCCATGCAGTTCTCTCTGTTACCCCGTTAGAAAATCTGGATGCTGCTTAAAAGCATGGAAAGTCTAAATATGACATGAGAATAGACAGGGAAAGACTAAACAGCAAAATAAGTGTTTGGTTCTGTAAGAGATGCATAGACACACAAAAGCAAGCTGGCTCTAGGAAGAGCTTTTCAGATTACTTGAATATCTCTTAAAAAAATGGATTAAAATACAGATTCCCCCTATTATTTTTCAATAATAGAAGTGCAGCACAGAACAACTCACTAGTGCCACAAACTACTTTTTCATTTCTGTTTTTGTTTCATGCTTCAATATCTTCTTCCAGCTGCTCGTGTCTCCTTTTCCTTCTCCTCACTTTGATCTATTAGTTTTCCCCAGAAATGGGGTTTATAAATCATTGTAATGCAGCCCTGGGAAAGACGGTGCTTAGTGCAGGGAGAAATACATTGCAGCTAACAGCCACGGCAGGGAGGAAAACTCTCACCTCGGAGAGGGGCTTTGGCGACAGGTTACGGATGGCGCTGGGTTATTTTATGGCTGCATTGCTGCCATCAGGGGCAAGGCCACAGGGAACACTGCCTGCACCCCTCCACAATATTTCAAGCTTCCTTCTGCAGGAGAAAACAAACCACCCAGGGGCTCGCAAGGGAAAGGAAGAGAGGAAAAATTGCTAAAAGAAGGGGAGGGGAGGAAGGACAGGTGGGGATGGATCACTTGGTTCCTGCTTTTGCACCATGGCATCTTTTTTTTTTAAAAAAGAGATGTTTGTCACTTGCACTCTGAAAAGATGCTAATTTCATGCAGGTCCCATCCCTTGGCAGCCGTGGCAGGATCCAGCTTGCCCGTGAACATTTCCACCCCTTTGTGCCACGGCTTTCGTGTTCCTGTTTTATACTGGGCAAACTTTGTTGCTGGAGGGCCCCAGGACAAGGCTGACCTCAGTGTTTCTGCTTGGTGAAACCAAGGGATCCCACAGGACCTGTCTGACCCCTGTGAGAGCAGATGCAGACACTGCTTATGGTGTTCAAAAGTCATTTTGTATTTGAAACCTAAGGATTGAGCTTCTCTCTCCAGTCAGGATTGTGAAAGTTGGCTACAGTTATTAAAAATATCATGTAGAATATGAAGCTGGGAGCAGTGCAAGGCTGGGCACTAGGTCACTGGGTGATCTCAAAACAGCCTTTCCAGGCCAAGCTGGTGGAAGGGCCCTTTTAGTGTTTGTGGCACAATGCTGTGACCGAGCTGGGTGAAGGTCTGAGCATCTTCCCAGCAAGGGGAGATCTCCTGAGTCCCCTCCTGGGAGTCAGGGTTAGTCCTAAATGCAGAAAACCCAACATGATCATACAGCCAGAGAGACAAGCCTTCATCAGCAGAGGTTTATGTACTTATCTCCTGCCCTGGAGTGCAGCATGGATTAGGGGAACCCTATTTAATTAGGGAGGAAATCATCATAACCTCCTAAGAGCAGCACAATCACATACAAGCTACAGGCACTTTGAAGCACTTGCTGTGCTTTTAGGATCACCAGCTCCTAATAAGACCACCCCAGGCAGACACACCATCCTTTAGTTCCGAAAGCACACAAAAGAGACACCATGCTGGAATCTTACCTCTATCTTTAACAAAGCATTACCCCCTCCTCACCCTCTTCCCCATAATTGCCTTGTTATTGTCATTGGTGCCATTGTTCATTGGCTCGGCCGTAGAGAGGCCCGAGGGAGCAGTTCTGCCTTAGCTAAACCAATATCTCCTGCAATAACCCCCTGCAGTTTCCCCTTTGCTATCCCATGTTGAATAAATCCTCCATCTCTGTTTGCTGAATGATCATAAAGATATGATTGAAGTTTCAGAGTTATGGTTTCCTTCGAATCAAGGAGCAACTCCAATAATGCCAGAACCTGTTTGCTGACTGTTTTCTGACAGGATATACAGAAAGGGAGATTTGTAAGAGCAGGAGCAGGAATGCAGAGATTAAAGGGAGGTATTTTCTAGACATGCAGTGCACTCATATGCAGTCATGTAGAGGGGCTGGACTCACACACACAATTCCAGAGCATCCTCTGCCCACGGATCTCGCTGTGGTTCCCAAGCACCCTGCCAGGCAGGGTGTGCACACAATATTTCACTCTAACAGCAAATCTGTCTCGAGCAGCCACACAAGGGACCCACAAGAATCGGTTTCCTGGTAAAGGAGGATCCTAACTAAAGATCTCACTCAGCTGTGCTGAAAGCTAAAGTGGTTGCTGAAGGCTGGCACAGGGCTCTGTGTTAAGGTGGTCCTTGCTGTCAGCCTCAGGCTCCGTGTGCCATGAGCTCCCTCTGAACTGTGTTAATGCAATCCTCTGGATGCCTGGGATGCTCTTTGGGGAGTGCAGAGAAACCCTGTGGCTCCTACGGGAGAACATCCCAGATGTTTCCACTGATCAAAGCCCCAACACCCAAAAAAAACCCTCCAAAGGGGCATTGCACTTAGAGGGAAAAGCAGCTGCCTCCTGAGGACATCCAGCCTTGCCCCTCCCTGCGGAGGCAAGAGCCTCCCAGGGAATGTGGTGCAGGATTGTGACCTTCAAACTGAGGATAATTATCACCTTCCCCAATGATGTGGTCTTGGCCTGGGTGTCAAACCCCTCCTTTCCCCTCAGCCCATCCCAACAGCATTTAGGGAGCCATCTCCATTACACAGCTGTATCCCAGGGATTGCACAGCATGGGGCACATTGCTATTCAGATTCAGGTCAATATTAGTTTTTTACTGAATAAACCACCACAAAGCCGCAGTGAAAACAAAGTTTGTGACTTTGGTGTCAAAAATCTGAACAGAGCATCCAAAATGCATTCCCTCAGCCTTGCCGCCGCAGCACATTTGCTTTTCCCTGATTCACAGCCATTTATGCTCATTCTCACTTCAACAAAAACCTATAAAACTCCTACAATGTGATGCAGTCCTAAATTAAATGCACTTTAACATTGCTATATAACAAGGGAGTCTTTGCTCTTTTAAATTAATGCATGCAGCTGAGAAGGGGACCTTTCCTGGAAAATTTATTCCGCTTTATTTGGAGAAAACCCCACCTCGTTCCACCTTCTCTGAGAGCAAAGATGATTTTGTGTGTTATAATGAGGAATTTGTAATAACGAGAGCGTTGTGTGTTAGAGTAACTACGAAGCCAACAACAGAAGACTTCTGTGAGCAGTAGTGTTTGTGTGATGTATGGTAATATTTTTCCTCAGTGCATTACAAAAGAAAAAAGCAAGATAAAAATATCTTCCATTTTCTCCCTAATTTGTAGTTTTCTGGTGTTAGCAAGGCTTATAAGACACATGCTCCCAATTAGCTGCTCCTCTTAATTTAAATGCTTCATAAATTATCTCCTGCGCTTGTGGATTATCACTTCATAATGCGAGTTAGCATTTAAATAAATAGCTGCGATGTAGGAAATTAGAGAGGTTTACAGTCTGAGGCAGCAGCATAATGAAGGAAAATACCACAGCAGCTGAACAGGGGTTGGGAGAGATGTGATGAGGCAGAGATTTTTTTTTTTTCCCCCTTTACCTTTTAGCAACCAAATTTGGACTGCAGCAGGGAAAATATGGGTCAGAACTCCAGCAGAGCAGGAGCCTTTTGTAATGGCTGAACATGAAGGGAACATGGAGAATTCTTAAGCACGTAAAATGTCTGATTTAGCAAATATGATGCAATTAGGAAGTGACTTTTTCGAGCCAACTCTTGGTTGCCTCAGAAGGTCGCCCCTTTGAAAGCAATTGGGCTGCTCATGTATGTCATAGCTGAGCAGTACCCAACCCCTTATGTTCTATCCTTTCAAAAAAAATATGGGACTGGAGAGAAAAAGCAGTAGAACAAAGCAGAGCTGAAATTGTATTGAGAAAATTTGGTGGGGAAAGCAATGAGGGAGTCAGATGTAAAATTCTGGGGGATTTTAGAAATATATATATATCTTATATATATATATCTTATANTTTGCCATGTTTTTAGCACCATTAATATGATCAACCCACAGGCAATGAGAATTTTTAACCATTGGCAGCAATTTGCCAGTGCTATTTCAGCCCAGTTTCACAATTATTGTCATAAATGTAGAAACTTAGGAAGACCAGGCAGGGGGAAAAACCCTCACAAGAGTTCCTTGGAGGATTAAGGCTCTCTCCAGGGCTTGCTGGTTTTGCCTTTGGTGTCACTCCTGCTTTTTCTGCCACAGGAGAAAACTATGGGCAAGATCTTGCCAGGAGTCAACCCTGTTTGACTGCCACCGAGCTCTTCAGGAGCTGGAAGCAGAGGCCAAAGGGCTCAGGAGCTTTGGTGTTTGTTTTGCAGAGCACCCAAGGTTGAGCACTGCAGCTCTGGGAAGTTCAGCTACCGCAGCTCCCTGCTTGCTCACGCACACAAAATGTCAAAATCATGAATATTTTTTTCAAAAACACAGGAAAATCACAGAAGCCTTGACAGCCTTGACCAAAGTCCAGCCTTAGGCAGCAGTAAAGTTATTAGTTACCTTATTTCCCAGAGAAAGTCTGACACATTAGGATTTCACAGCAGCTGGCTGTAAGTGTAATGGGCAGGGTGAGATTTTGCTCCCTGGGTTCTGCAGTTAAATTCCAGCAGGTTGAATACATTTTGCTGTAGGACAGAGCAAATGATTCAGGCAGGTTCTTGCATTAGCAAGGCCCTCTGTGCTTAATGGGAGTTGTGCCCAACTGACAGCACAATTTGAGTGTTCGTTGTGTTTAATATTCTTCAAGAGCGGGGGTCAAATTGTCTCATCATTTACATCCCTACAACCCTGCTGGTCCCAGGGGAACTGCACTTCCTCTGAACTCGACAGGAACGAGCCTGGGCAACTGGACTGAAATCTGCTGGAAGATTTCTGCCTGGACCTCTCAGGATTCAGGTGGAGTCTGCAGCTGCTGCTTCGAGACACAGCTCACCCTGCAGAGAGTTCAAGCCAGCACAGCAGGATCCTTGTTTCATCCTATAATTTTCTATTCCCACACACAGTGCTTAGAAAGTGGAAAAGGGACTCATCCCACTCCAACCAACATCTGAAAGTTTACAGCTCTTCATCTCTGCAAGTTTCCAGGTGCTAAAAGAAAGGCTCTGGGGGCCAAACTGTACCTGTGCTCAGCCCTGAAGTGGCTCTGTCCTCTGGGGCATATTTACATCTCTGTTATCACTTTGTCTTCTGAACCAGGCAGGGATGGCCACAGGTGCTCCTGGCTTATTCTGTGCCTGAGCCTGGTAAGCCTCAATTTTGCTGGACCACGAGCACACAGAAACCAGCTCTTCTGTCCCAGCTGCAAGGGCTCTTCAGGCCTAAGAAAAACCTGGCAGAAGTGTTGAATTCTGAATGCAGGAGACACGACTGGAAGCCTCAGGACTGGATTCCTTCAGGGAGATGGTGACACTTTTTACAGAATCGCCTTTTCTTCTAAAAGGGCATTTTAAATAATAAAATTGGAAGCTGCCGCATATCTTTCCAACTGATCTACTAATCATATTTCTTCAAATTTTATATCCCTGACCCTTGTAAAGGGATTGCAAGGAAGGCATTTTTTAAGCTGCATTTTAATAAGTCAATATGAAAGCTCAAAATTATTTAAAGCTTCTTAAATAGGATTATATTTGATTTCTTGTGGGAATAGTGAGGGATAGTCTAGTAAAGACGTTCTGTCCTGCTGAGGTTTTATTACATTAAAGAAACAGCATCCTTTTTTAACAGCAAAAACTTTATCTATTCTCTAATGAAAATGGAGATTATTCTGTACATGAGGTGACTGAAGTTGGTAAGTTCCTGCACTTTGATCAGAGATTAGAGTTTCTCCTTGAGTGAAAGCTGAGAGATTCCTGAGCCAGAGGTCTGCCTGAATTTAACAAGTTGTCTCCTCATCTAAAATATTTGAATTTTGTTCTAGGAGGTACCACAAGTGTATTGACTTCAGACAAATTCTGCTGTGAAATAACAGGTAGCTCTCAAGGCAGCCAGTATCTCATTTGCAGCCAGGGATTTAATTTGGCCTAAGAATCAGAGGTCTGTGCTGCTGGGGAACTATTTTACCATAGAGGAAATGTCATATTCAGTCTGCTCAGAAAGGCCCACAGTCAAATTCTCTCTTGAATTCAGCTCCTTTAATGTCAGTGTGACTTATATGAAGGCTGTACTGGCACCACTTAGCTTAGTGTGTTCTATTGCACCCAAATGAAAGCGAGGGAGTTAAATAAAAACGACCTGTGTGAAGTTGAAGGAGCAGCAGGGAGTAAGCAGCAGCTTCACTGAGCTGAGTTGCTCTGGACATAATCTGGGCCAACATCTGGCCTTGAGAACATAAAGGGATTTTTCTTGAAGTAGCAGATGGGGAGGTTCAAAGAACAGATATTATTAAGGGTGAAACACAAAGAAAAGGTCATAACTGCTGAAAGGGGACAGAACCTTAAGAAAAAAGAAAAACCAAACCAAAAAACCAAAGCCATTGTCCATTCTGCTTAACATTTAGAGAATGTTCTCTCATTCTCAAATAGCCACACCCTTCTCTCAGCTAAACCTCAGTGCCCTCACTGAAGCCAGTCATTGAGCAACATCATTCCCTGGCAGAATTTGACTTCAGGGTTTGCAGCACAGCAGATATCCCCAGGGTTGTGGTTCTCTGGGAAATAACAACCCCATTACACCCTTTCCAGCTCCTCTCTGGATGTCCCACTTTTCTCTGGAAAGTCAACTGCAAAAATGGTAAAATTGCTTTTTTTGCCAAGATATTCTGCCCACATTATACCCCAAGCTTCCAAAACTGCCACATCAAAGGCAGAATTATTCCTCTGATTTTCCCACCCTGATCTGTCCATCCATGCCTCCGTCTTCCCCCTGATGTTGCCTGTAGGGAAAGGAAGGGCTCAGAGATGTCCCTCTCCATTCAGCTGCTCCAGGACCACCCCATGCTGTACCAAACCTCCCTGCCATTGTCCCTGCATGTCCCCAAACCAATCCCAGGCTCATTCTGGCTCTTAGAGGTGAATGGTGCTTGTAGCTCAAGAAAAATCAGGCACAGGTAAGACCTCACTCAGCAGTAGCTGTAACCTGCACATTCATTTAGCCTGAATAACCCGTCCCTCCTGCCAAGGGCTTTGTCTTCTGACTACAGACCACATTTCTTCCTCGGGGCTGAGAGCAGGCAGTAGCTGATGTGAACTTCACAAGCTGTGACACCCTCTACAGAAACACATGTGCTTCTTTGACCTTCAGCGCTGGCACAAAAACCTTACACGGACACAAATTTATCTTAAAGTCGGGAGCAGGTTTAATAGAGCAGGAGAAGATCGTTTTCAATATTTCCATCTCAATTATAGTCAAACACCTCGGTGAGCCTCAGCCTTTGGGGCTGTACCTGGGCTGGCTGCTCCCAGTGTGGAGACTGTCAGCAGAATCAGCAGAAATAGCACAACTGGGCAAGGTGTTGGTGATTTATCAATGCTGAAGTAATTCATCCTGACACAGAGGCACCGAGGAGGAGCTCAGGGTCCAGCAGGTGCCCCCAAAGACCTGAGAGTTATACAGTGCCACACATCGACAGTGGCAGACCTGGGATCTGACTCCTTAGCAAAAAAACATCCCTTTTTTTTTCTTTTTCTAAAATAATTTTCAAACACCAGAAAGAAGCAGCCCTGTTACAGAGAAAGGCAATTTTAACGGCTGCAATACCTTACTGCTACAATTGTCCCTCCAACAGCACATTATCTACTAACTCCATAAAGAGTGACTGATATTCAGAGTCCCAGAATTTTGGGGCAAGCAGGATTTTTCAATGGAAAATGAGAAGGTGAATACACCCATGAAGACAAATGCAAGTATTGTGTACGCAAATACTTTCATATTTGCCTGGCCCTTTAAAACCAAAATGATAGAGTTCATTTGCATTTAGATCTCTTTGGCTCCCTCTTTTCATCTAAAGACAAATCCTCACAAAGGCTGCTTAATTAGACCAAATTAGATTTCCACCTAGTGGCTTGTCATTCATTAGAAAACGCTGTTCTTTTTTTCAGTTTTGGTAATTATAAGCTGGTCTCGCAGTGTTCACTTCAGGCTCAAAGTCTGACTTGCATTCATGATTTTGTGCAGATGAGAGGAAAATTATTCAGTCGCATCAAGTCTGCCCATTTTACAAGTTGGATAAAGATCATCGCCGGAGTCTTTTATGTAATGGGGTATACTCTTTCTTAAGTCTTTAATGATTAATTGTAATAGCATATCTCATAGCAATTTTCAAGACTAAAAGCTAAGTGCAAACAGTTGGAATGCGCAGTGACTGTATCAGACAGTGGGTGCTTCCCTAGATGGGTTTCTGTGTCGGGCACTCCGTGTGTGGCCCTTCCTTGTTGGTGTCACAGCCCTGTTGGAAGCACAAAAATGGGATGGGGCTGGTGCCAGGGGTTGGGTAAGGAGAACCTGGGCTGGAATTCCTGCCTGCCTTCTCTCATTGCCCTCCCTAACCCAGCGAGGGGGACGCCTCTGCTGCCGGCGTTACACAAATCGTGGCTTCTAGAGAGGAAAATCATTCAAATCCACCCCTGACACTCAAAGATTGGTGTCTAATAAGGCTGCAGCTCCCAGTGCAGGTCAGTCAGGAGCACAGGTTAGCAGAGATTGTGCTTGTGGACATACTCTGGGTTAGCAGTGTGGCTGCCCTGGCTGGAGTATTTGTAATGAAAGGAGTTAAACTCACAGCAAGATCCTTGAGCTTTGCTGTCCCTGACCCCAAGGGCAACAGCTTGCCCGACCATCACCCTTTTCTCTGGAAAGGGAAAGACTCTTACACGGCTATAGAACACTATGATAATTTGGTCTCCCACTCCTAACATAGCAGACTATTAGGAATGGTCTGCTTCTCTCTCCAGTCCAAACTCCGTTCCCTTTGCTGTCCTGCATGGGCACACTGAATCCCTGCCTCAGTTTCCCCTCTATTACAGAGGATTAATGCTCAGTGGCATGTTTTGAAGCTTAATAAATCAGGGACAGATTTTGTGGTGGTCCATCAAGCAAAACTTCCTCTGGCTTCGACCTTTAATGCTTATGAAAATCTTCAAAGACAACTGCCAACTTATTAATAATAATCTTGGGAGTGGAAGTTACAAGCAGTTGGTGGCAGGCAGCCCAGCAGCCACCAGCTCCTGCTAGGATTTCTTCTGCACTAACAAACCCAGATTGTTCAAGTGTGTTGTTATAAAAACATTCTTGTTTTCCCCTTTTCTTTTTTTCTTTTTTTCTTTTTTTTTTGTGAGAAAGGGAAAGTAAGCCGCCCCTTCCACCTTTAAAAAAAAAAAACTCATCAAATTTGCCTTTCTCAAAACACTGAACATTCCCTTTCTCATCTACCTAAACCTGATGTTGAGTTACTGTCCCCCAGAGGCTTTCAGTAGCTCAGTTCTGATGTATCCCTGCACTTTGTAGCTCACTGCCTTCTTAGAGTGTAATCAAACATCAAGCTAAGTAGCAAATAAATCTCCCGATCTCATAAGCTGCACAGCAAGATCATGTAAATGCAAATGAAGGGCTTGATTTCAAGCTGTCGCGGGGGGAAGGAGGGAAAAATGCTGGGCCTTGTCACCGCAATCACTTCACTCTGCAAGTGCAGTAAATCTGCAATAATAATAGTAATGGCAGCGTGACGGGAGGCTTTACTGTACAAGGGGGTGTAATGAAAAGGGGAACAGAAGGTAGGAAGGAGGCAGGGCCTGGCAGGCTGAAAATGCACCGGCACAGAGTTTGCAGGTGTCCACAGGGCAGAGCCAGAGAGGAGGGGATGGGGCAGCCCCGGCTGAGTCAGAGCAGAGAGGATTCATGGATTTGCCCAGCATCCCCTCCCAGGGAAAGGCTGCAGAGGCAGGGATTAAAAATCCGCATCTCAGTCTCTTTCTGTACCTCTCTGCATGGACACGTCTCCTACGTCTCTCAGTCATCTTTAGAAAATTGATGCACTGTGCATTGCTGAGCCGTGAACACCAGGGGATGGAACACAAATAAGTCCTGCAGCAAAACCTGAAATCCTTAAAGGTTTTGCACTTCCTTAAACCTTGTCAATGCATCCACCTCTTAGAAACAAACCCCTTTCAGAGCCTTCCTCTTCCTTTGCTGCAAACATTTTCCAGCACTCAAATACAAATCCAGAGCTCAAGCCCAGGGCGGCACAAATCAGAAACTACCTGGCAAAGGCTGGGGATAACTCAACACACCCAACACTCCTCAGCCAGCCAAGTTATCCCCACTGAACAAACACCCCCAGCACTGCACCGTGGCCAGTCTGAACACAGCACCCTCCAAACCCAGCCCACACACACCTGGTTCAACCAGGAAAATTAGCATGTCCAAGGGGAAAATATTCATACTGAGCCCTTAAAGACAGTTTGAGAGAGCAAACAAAGCCACAGCGCACACATCTTGCAGCCCTAAGAGGTGTTGATCTCTGCTGGGTGCTCTGGGAATGCTTCAGGAAAAGGTCTAGAGCTGTCTTTTCCAAACTGGTTGGATAAACAGCATTTAAGATGCTGGATTTTCCTCACTGAGGTCGTAAAGGGAGAAAACTTGCAGAAGGTATCCAGAGAAAATTAGGACCGCCTGGGATGCAGAGAGAGACGGTTTTAATTAGAGCCAAGAGGTGGGAAATAAGGCAGAGAAATGACATCTTAATGAGGTTTAATGAAGTTGTCTGCTGATGGGCACAGCTGTCAGACAGATCTGTATTCCAGCCAAGCAGCTTTGTGACAGGCTAAAACTGAACACAGGGAACGGTGCTGGAACTGGGGGAGACAGAAAAAAAGACCTTCTGCATCAGCTTTGGCTCAGTTTCCCCACAGCTTTATGACAGAGCACACCTATAATGCCCCAGGACAAACAAATGAAACCAGCCCATGAGCTGGAAACAGCATTTTCCTAATTTATGAATGAGAAAGGCTGTAATCTTGGATTACACCAAGCAAGATTCATTCCTGCCGCATCCTTCCCCTTCTTTGCTTTTGTAGGTAAAAGATGTTGGCAGGCAACCAGAGTCCTCCGAGTTCGTTGATTTTTCTTCAGGCACAGATTCTCTCCATGTTCAACATATTGGACCAGATTTTTTTTTAATTAATTATCCAGCACCTTCAGCTTTATTTATTCAGTGCAAAGTGACTGTAAAATGCCACCTGATCATAAAAGGAAACAGCATGCACTCATTTTGTGATGGAGTAAACACCCAACTGTGTTAACTTCAGGTGCTCTACAAAAGGGACTCTTTAAATCCCGTAATTTCTTCCATTCCACAGAGTTCTGTGCTCGAGGGTCTGGAAGCAGCTTTGCCACAGGTTACAGACCTCTCTCCTTTCCTGCAGTTTCTCAGTGATTTTCTCCCCTCTGCCACCCCTTTGCCACCATAGCAGATTGCTGACCTCACTCCCCTGATCCGCTACCAACGCGTGATCCCAGGAAAACTCCTTCTCTCATGCATCTGAGGAACATTACACCATTTCCCTTGTACACCACTGACAACTAATCTAAAAATAGCTGTAAATACAGGAGAAATAGATCAGCAATGAAAGCTCCTTTATCATCCCTGGCAGCGGTTCGTGCGCTTTGCGCGAGCTCCCGGCGCATACAGAGTGCACATATGGTTTGTCACTGCCGGGTGGCATCGCAGCCCTGGTGCCACTAAAACCCCGCTCACGGCCCTCGTGCTGGACAAGGGACAGTCCCTCCCTCGCTCTGCTCGAGGTTCACAGGAGGCAGGTGAGGAAATGCAGCCGTGGTTGCATCTCATCACTGAGTCGATGGTTTTTAGAAAGGGATGTTTGCAACAAAGGAGCTGTAGTTCTGCACAGGGCAAGTCCATAAAATTCATTTTCTGGTGAACCTGTGCTCCTGAGAGGAATGGCAATGCTACAGCTGCTTTAGGGTGTCACAAGTGTAAAAGACTGAGAAGAACTAGAGGGGTTCTTCAGCACTTTGAGTCTCCTAACAAGACCTGCCAACACCCTCAACATCCCAGCTCCTCAAACAGCTTTCCCATGGAAAATAACCTGTCCCAAAGCACCCACAGCCTGCCCTCGGGGCTCCTGGGGACTTGCTGCCTGACTGCTCCAGCTTTCCCTGGCAGGAACACACAGCCCCAAGTGTGCTCTCTCCCCTTCCCTCCTGCACCGCCTCCCTTTCGAGCAGCAATGGGGTTTCAAGACACACATCCTGCAGTGACTTCACCATGGAGATGGGAGGGTGGAGACAAAGGGTGAGGGGAGGTCAGTTAATCCCACAGACACCACCAGGCTGGGACACACATGAGCTGGGGAAGAGTTCATTTGGAAAATAAATAGAAATGACGTTATTGAGCTCAAGTTCTCTTCTGTGCTATAAACCCCAGGCTCTGCTGTCCTTTCTTCATCCCCCTCCTGCAGCATGCCTTGTGTCTTGATTATTTCCAGGCAGGAGTAGCCATGTGGTTGTGCCTGGGGATGTTTATGTCCGTTTTCTAGGAGGATGCACGACTTGGAAATGAAATAACTCAAAGTAAAGTTAAGACTAGCTGCAGTCTCCCCAGCAGACACCACAGCTGGGCCTCTCCACCAAAGGAGAGATTAACCAAACAAGAAGACTTCAAGTCCATATCTACTGAGTCAGGATCCCTATGTCCAGCAAGACTAGGTCTCTTTATAACTCAAAACCAAACTTGTGTGAAATTCAGCATCCTAAAGACTTCAGCTCCTTTTTGCACTGTGGCACTTACTCGTGCAGTAGGATTCAAACCTTTGCGAAGTCACCAGAGCCACTCCTGCTACTTGTGGCCATATTCTGTTACAAACTTCTGTTTTTCCAGGGGCTTTATCTTCCCAGAAAAGGTCTTTATACTTCTCTTTTAATTTCACTTTTCTGCAGCCAGAAGTGGGGAAGCCCATGAGAAACTGCTACCCCCTGCCAGGCCCCGATTTTACCTATGGGATGTGCACATACAAGAGAGATGGAGGAGTCCTTGAAGGTAAGACACTGCCCCTAAAACACAGACCTGCAACAAAGTCCTGATGCTAGGAGGGACTCTCCCCTCCTTCCCAGGGCTCTTCAATACTTCCAATCAGGCTGGAAGTGCAGAACTCCAACATTAACCCACTTTCATTAATGTCACCCCAGCTGCTTGGTGAAGCAGTAAAGTTTCTCTGCCACATTGGAAACTTTCAGAGGCTCCCACAGAGCCCAACTGCAAAGGGTGATGCACCTGGCCATGGTCATAACTTTGTTAGGGCTCCTACTTTGTACTCTCCAGGACAATTTCCCTGTGAAATTGCACAGGGTGGAGGGTGAGAAGACATCCAAATCAGATGGGAAATGGGATGCAGTGGGACAGGATATGAAGTTCACTTCACAGTGAAGCCATGACCAATGAACCTTAGCCACACAAGAGCACCACGTATGGTGCACACACTTCAATCTGCTTTCCCAGACAGGAGCTAACTGAGATGCCTCGTCTTTTTCTCTCCTATTTCCTTCCATCTCCAGCCATAGGCCACTGGGACATAGTGAAGGCCAGACCTCGTAAAAAAAAGATGATGCCCCGAGACTTCGTCACCATGGGCCGTGGGGCTGTGGCTGAAAAGTGCACCACAGCCCGGGAGTTTGCTCTCTACTACAAGTACACGGACATTCGCCTTAAAGATAAGAGCGTACTCAAATATGGTTTCAAGATACCTCCAGGCATGACTTTCGGCAGGCCAGGACGGTAAGGGGGAAGATTGGGGCCCTCCTCAGAAAAAAATTATCCTTTCCTACCCTCACACCTACATCTCTCCCCAGTCTCATCTACCACAGTCCCCAAAGCAGAAGTGTCCTGAACCTGGATATGCTGGGTCACAGCATCACATCCGTGGCTGGTTATACTTGTGTCAGATAATCAGCTATCTGAATCTCACATATGTGCCACAATGAAGCCTCATTTCAGCTGTGGTATTAAAGCCTTGAAGCCTCTTAAAAATATCTTCAATGCCAACCCTTTAATCTAAAGGGATATGAAGAGTTGACAACCAGAAAAACGGCTTCCCAGGGTCAGAGACTTAGAGCTACAGCATTTCTACCTGTCTGCACTGGTTGAAATACTCTGGTGGAGTTAAAGATCAGTGCAAGTTCTTTATCCTACTCTCTCCCACTTAGTTCATCACCCTGCATTGGCAGACATTGGTAGTAGAGCAGGATAGAGGCAAAGAAACTTCTCACTGCCAGTGCAACTCCAGCACAAAGCAGTGCCCAAAGCCTGTGAAAGTCCTGCTACTGCTGGAGCCCAGGGGGGCTTCTTGCTCTGTGCAGGTCTGGACCAGACATTAGGTTTCATTTTAAGAGCTAGATAATAATCACTACCAGAAAAATAACAGCCACAAATTCTAGAGAAAAGACATGATGAACGGCACCGTGTATTTTACATGATAGTAAATGGGCTTTGCATATGCAAATTGAATGGATTTTAAAATGGTATTTAATGACAATTTTCGTAGCAGACATTAACATTAATTGCATCAAAATGAAAATGTAGCATTAGCTTGCTGTTAGCTGCAAATGCCCCAGCTATAAAGCTTTATCTTTATCAGTATCAGCCCTCACCGATGTGACAGGGCTGCTCTGCAAATTGCAGGCAAAAGGGCTTTTATGTTGCAAAAGTATCCCCCAATGCAGACCAAAATCAACATCAATTTTGCTTTATTTCTTCATAAACGGAGGTTAAATGGCTGCCTGTAAGAAGCCTAGGCATGCTTCAAAAGTTTTAAGGAAAATCTGCAGACCCCACAACAGCAGAAGTAGTGAGAAAGAGCTTTTAATTGAAAGTTATTATTGTACAACTTGCCTGCTCTTTAATAGCTACCTTTTATGCAGACTGATTGTATTTATCCCTTTACTTTAAAAGCACATTATAGATAAAACCAAATTACTGGGATTATCAAGGAGTTGTTACAGCCATTTCAGTAAAAGTGGGAATTAAACACACTTTTCCATGACTGGCAAGTTAAAGATACCAGCACTGGTGTGCAGTCCCAGACCAATCTGCTCCCTGGTCACAGCTCACCAGGTTCAGCAAGACCCAATCTTCCTAAAAATGACCTGGCTTTCAATGGATTGAAGTTGGTTTTGGGCTCTAAGCCCTGTTTGTCTGTGATCTTAGTGCTGCTAACTGGGAAGGTGCCCCCAAGTAAGGCACACGCTTGTCTGGGGGCAGAAGAAAACATTGCAAATAGTCTTTTTCCATGACTCCAAGCACTTCATGTCTTTTAGAAATAACAGAGCTGATCAACATGTCCGGTGCAGTGAAGTTTTTTAGCCAGAGCATCACCTGTGTGCCATCCCCCAGCACAGCCAGTACATCTGAGGAGGCCAGGGAGCAAAGGGGATTTGCCATGGCACTGGAAGCAGCTGGAGACACCCCAGGGCAAACCCTCCCCACTCTGCACCCACAGCTCAACTGCAGCTCTCCTGCAGTGGGAATTGCAGCTGGTGCCAGCCCACAGCCTCAGAGCTGGGCTGCTGCCCTGGGAACAGCAGCACAGGGGTTAAAACCCCCAAATAACTCAGCAGCCGGCACAGGATTGTGGCTGTGCTCGGTGGGTAATGGGCAAGGGGCTTCTCGAGTCCTGGCAGCTCATCTGCAGCCCCTCCTCAGACCCTGGGCTGTGCTGCTAAAGGCTTCTGTCTCCTGGAGACACCAAGGTCAGGAGTTCCCAGGACCACATGTAGCAGCTCTCCTCGATCATCCCAAAAAGAAACGAGCAAGTGCTGTGGTTGCCATTAGTGCCTTGTTAATCATGGCCTGGCCCAGCTGCTCCTCTAACTCAGAGCACTTCTGCCTCTGCTTTCCACTCACGGTGCGTGGAGCATTTCACCAGGCGGCCTCAGACACTGCAGTGAGCTTTCTGAAGCTTTGAGGTCTCTTTCCTTTCTTTTCCTGGGATATTTACCTTCAAAGGTCACCCATACCCCTCTATAATTCCCCCTGGGCACCTTCCAGGGGAAAGAAGCAGCGCTGCTTTTTGCTGATTCCCCCTCCTTTCTCTCCCTCCCTTTTCCCAGAGTAATGTTTGCTACGAATCATGTGGCCAGCTTTGTTGTGAGAGTCATAAAAAGCACATTTTTCATCTCTCCTTTTTCCTGCTCTCGCTCCCTTCTCTCTCTCAGCACCAGACAGAGATTTATTCCTTCCCTGATGCCTGTGGCATTCGGAGCTGGGAGGGGTCAGGGGAGGCACTGATGGGACATAATAGATAATGCAGTGGTTCCCCGGGGGCTTGTCCAGCTCTGGAGCCGATCCATCAGCAGGCAATGCTCATGCCAAGGTCAGCAGTAACGAGGATGTGCTGGGGTCCCAGGCTCCCCCATGGGGAATCCTCCAGCCAGGCTCCCCCAGTCCATGCTCCAGCTCCTGATCTCTGCCAGAGCAGCCCTGTGAGAGCCCCACTTTGCAGGAGAGGGCACGGCCATGGGTGCAGGCACTGGGCTCCCAGCACACACACTCGGCTTCTCCTGCCCCAGCCCCCATCCCCACAGGTTTGTCTCCCAAGGAAAATGCCCATCTTTGACAATCCCCTCCAGGAGCTGAACCCCATCCACGTGCCCTCTGCACGACACATTGCAGAGCTGCTCAGGGTTGCTGTGCTCCCAGCCCTAAGTCCCAGGTCTTTTCCTTCAAAATAACCCCACGGCACAGTGCTGCTGGCAGGTGTGTCCAACCCCCATACTCTGCAATAACGACCTTGTTTTACAAGGGGGAGGCTGGAGGGCACTGGGTGGGCTGGGGTTTGATGATACCGGAGAGCTGAAGGCACAGAGGGTCTGTGAAGACCTCCAGGATCTTCACTGGTGCCAGTACAGCCTGTTATTCAAGGTGCATTTGGAAACCCCACTAGGTGTCCAGACCTACATTTATCCTCCTGACCACCTTTTCTGACTGAAATTCGCTGTGCACTGAAATTAGTCAACACTAAAGGATCATTTTTGGAACTAGAAGTAAACACAAAGATGTGGATGCTGTCTACAGCTAGATTTTCAATGCTACTGATCTGTGCAAGGTCACACAAGGAGTTTGAAGCCAGAACACACCAGCACACAGTTGGTACCCCAAGCACAAGTTCTCTCCCTGGGAGTGAGCAGGGCAGAGTGCACCCTCAGCATGGACACACTGCCCAGCCCTGCCAGGGCTGCTTGGAGAGAAAAGCTTTCAGTCACCTCTTGGTGAGTGTCCTAATTCTGCCTGCTACGTCCCAGAGCCTATTCCTGGACACAAGGACTGCACAGACGTGCCATCCTCTGCCATGCTGCACCTGTACCTGCTCCAAACCCTGCATGGCCATAACCCGGCCTCCCACGGGCTGCCATGCACTTGGCAGTTGGCCTGGAGGTTGGGCTGACCTTGGGTGTGCTGGCAGGATTTCCCTGGCACTCTGTCATCCCCATGGCTCCTGCCGGGTCCCCCCCGCCGTCTGCCTTCGCTTCAACTGTCCCTTTCCTGAATTTTACATCCCATTTTCCTTTTATCTTCATCTCCTGTCTCCATTCCACCTCCCATTCTCTCAAACCGCTCTTAATCCTTTGGCAGCTGTTTCATCATGTTCCTGCAGCAAACTCACCCCTCTAAAGCGTTTGGTCTCTGCAATCTCTCTTCTTCAAATTGTTACACTTGGCCAAGGGCATCAGTTATCCCACACCTCCTCTTTAATTGGTAAAATTTGCAATTGTCCCAGTCTTTCACCTTCCCTGAGAAGGGAGGTTTTGATGATCATGCTCTGTTTAGCAAGTGGCCTTTCCACCCAAAGTGTCCATGCTGTTTGCACACAGCCAGAACAAAGTTTAGAAAGCTGCTCAAGAGGGGGTGAGATATTTCCAGCATCTCTTTGGTGCACAGGTTTCTTTTTGAGATACTTAAAGAACATTTCAGGTAATTAATATATGGCTGTGGAAAGGAAGCTAATCTAGATATAGACATCTTTGCAAAGATGTCAAAGAAATAATGCTGAAGAGCAGAAGGTGTTCCTAGAAAGAACGCACCAGGAAAAGCTGGACTGGCAATAAAATTGAATTTTACAGCAAGTCTGCACCTGACCCACGATCACCGGAAGCCAAAGAGAGTGTAAAGTCACCAAAATCCTAAAGATTAGGGCAAACAAAAGTTTTACAGGAAAAAAAGAACCACTGAGGACTGACAAAACAGATTGTAAAAATGTAACACAGTGACTGGAATCACTGTCAGGCTCACGGCAACAGAAAATCGCAACCAAGTTAAAAAATACAGGACTCCCATCAGCTCGGATAATTACATATCCTATCCAATTCCACAGTGAAAGACACTTTGTGCCTCTGCCACCCTTCTCACATTGCTATGATAAGAATTTCTATTTCAAGAGAAGTTTTCTTCTCCTGGAAATGTTCCAGGCTGGGTATGTGGTGGCATCGCTACCGCAGAGCTCCCAGCCCCGTCCGCCTGCACCGTGCCCCGGTGGCTGCAGCATCTGCTTGGGCAGAAGGACCTGTTACGCCCTTCAAAAAATCCTGAGTGCACCACGAAGATCCTGATTCCCCTCCAGAGTGGTTATTTACTTGCTGTAAGAGTTTCTGACGGCTTAAGAGAAAAATAAACAGCCGAATCATGGTTTGGCATAAGGTTCAGGTCCTGCACATCAGCCACAGAGCTGGGAAAAAAAAAGATCTGAAGGACAGATTTAGATCTCTTATTACCAATTGTTTTACACTGAATAGGAAAGTAATTTACTCTCACACAGGCTGGCTCTTGTCTGTGGGTTTATCTCCATTGATTACAGCTGGCTGAAAAATTTCTTCCAAAATTTTACCACCTAGAACTACTTCTCACCACAAGTGGACCTTTTTCTTTGCCAACTTTTGCTTTTTCAGCCTGTGCAATGAAAACCTCAGTCAGGGGGGAGTAACCACAGAATCCTTTCTGTGAAAACAAAGCTTTTCAGCCCTCATCAACATCTTTTCCTTTCAAACAAAGTCATGTTCCCACCCAGCCAGAGAGATTCAAGCACGGGACAGAGGTCAAGGGGAAGACCTTGCGCTTTGATTTCTTTTGCTCAGCATTGGAGGGGTTTTCTCTTGGTTTTTCAATCGCTGGGATGTTTTGCATTTGTTGATGGCTGCAGACTGAGCACTGTTCACTCTCAGCCATAGATTTGGACTTCCAGGCAGAGCAGCTCTGTCCCAGAACCACATCCCACCAGATTTTCTCAGAGGATATCAGCAGATAACAGCAGACAAATGTGTTGAAGACAATCCTAAATAATCTTCAATTAACTCAGCCAAAGGGCATCTCCAACCCTAAAATCAATGCTTGCACACAAATTCCAGCCAGTTATTTAATGGACAGGAGCTGGCTTGGTATCTTCCCTGCAAGACACATGTTTCCATATGTGCTTTTAGGACTGGTGCAAGCAAACATCACACTCGGCCTGGGAGGGAATAGTAAAGCAAATTGGTGCTCTTGTAACCATGTGTACTCCTAAGTGCAGCTATGAGAATCTGATAAATCTTTTAAAGTGCATGTTTACAATGGATTTTATTCTTTTTACTGTTCTGTACATATGAGCCCTCTGAGCAAAATAACAGATCCTCTGACACTTAGAAGAAGCCACTGCCTCATTGGCTGCCCGCAGTGAAATAATTTATATTGTTATTTCCTCACCCAAATTACAAGGATTGTAAAGAAGCTTCAGAAATTCAGAGTAATCAGTGCTTTGGAGGCACAGATCCCGCAGCTGCCACACAGGTGGAAGACCCACTATTGCAACTGAGAGTTTTGCCAGCCCAAAGACTGCAAAAAAAATTGGTCCCTAAGTGTTTTCTACCAATTTTTCTCTTGTTATTTTCTTCAATAGTTAATGGAAAATGAGGACAAGTGGAGATCATTTAAAAATGATCTTTTGGGCCTCTCTATGGGTTTATTTCCAGGACCTATTTAGAGAACCATAAAGCTGTAAGGGGCCTATAACTTTACTGTATAGTCCACAAGCTTCTTAGGAAAATGAAGAGCCTTTGGACTCACATCCAGCTTGTTTTGCCACGTCTCCCTCTCCTCACAAACACACCCACACACGTGTGTGCAGGGACCTGGAGCCACTAATTGAATTCACCCTTGTGAAAGCCTTAACAAATTGTAAGTGACCTTTTATACAAATTTCAAAGTCAAGAATTCGCCACTAACTGCACATCCCTCTTCTGCCATTCACCGTTATGCAAAACCCACAAACAATTAAAAGAAATAATGAAGAGCCCAGCGGCCCTCTTTCCTAATTAGCTGCAAGAGGCAGTGCTGGGGAGTGTGGTTAAGTGCTTCAATTACCTCGGTCCTCCTCGCAGCCCTTGTTAGAAAAGACAGGTCCACTGGCCAAAGGGGAACAATTAAGGCGAGGCAGAGGCAGGCAGTTTGCAGGGGATGCTGTGGCCGTGCTGGATCTCACACAAGGGCCAGAGCTGTAATCATACCCCAGCTTCCTGCTGCGCTACACAGAGACAAATTAATGGGAGATAGATGGATACCTCCAGCCCATCAGTAACCAGGGAGGAGGAGAGGCAATGCAGCAGTACGAGGAGATGTAATCACAGTTTTCCTGTGCTCTCAGCCCCCTTTCAGGGCACAGGGACCTGAGCACTAATGCTTTGCTGTCCTCTGTGCTGGGGGTACCCACGGCCCCAAGCAGAATCACAGAGCCCAGCTCGTGCTTTACGTGGGGAACACAAGCCCTGTGGTTGCTGCCCCAAGGAGCCCCACACTCCAGAGATGCTGGAGACCAAGCCATTCCCCAATAAGAAACTGGCTGGAATCAGTTTTAGAGGTCTTTTCCAACCTTAATGTTTCTATAAGAAACCAACCTGAGCTGGTGGGAGCTGGTTCTGCTGGTCTGACCACGAGCATGGGGAGATTCCATACGGACACTTCTATCCCAGGACAAATCCTTCCCAACGTGAAGTGCACAAGAAGGGAATACAAAGGTGGTGCCCCTGTCTCCCCTGTGGGCTGAAGGCCCCAAACACAGACCTGGCTGTGCAGCAAAAGCACATCTTAGATGGAAGGACACCAGCAAGGACTAAACCCCCCTGGAACCTCATTAACCTTTCAAGAAAGGGTTAAAATCTCAGCACAGGCTGCAACACAATCGTAATGTCACAACCATACACAAATTCCATTCTGTGACTGATCTGTTGCATAAGCACCTGTGCAGGGCCAGATCCTGCTGCCTCTAAGCTGCCACTGGAATCGGAGCTGCATTTGGGCACAGCCCAAACAGCTGTGCAGCCGCTGGGGAGCCGATGCCTGTGCCCATGTCCTCTGCTCCCTGCCCTGAAAAACCCCAGGGGCCGAGGTTTGCACTAAAATATTTACGTGTTTTGAATTATACAGGAAAAAACCAGCAATCCCAAGTCAAGTTTTTACCCTTTCACAACACAACTTAGCAATCAAATTGATTGCACCTTTCAAGCCCCCTTCCCGAGCAAAGTCCTTTGTATCCACTTTTGCCAAGTACCTATTTTTTTTTGCAGCTGATATATAAACCTTTGAAAATAAGTTTGAGGGGAGACTGACAACCTTGAAACCTCAAGAGCAGCATGGCATTGACGGGTGCCGCTCCCTGAGCTGAGTATTATAGATAGATTTTAATTTCATTTTAACAAAATAGCTGTCTCCACTGGAAGAAGCATCAAGAGCTAAATGAGGACCCGTCTTGAGCTGAATCACGTTGAACAGACCTCGGCACTGTCATTGATTTTCTGGGAAGAAAAAAAATGCCTCTGGCTACTAAACCAAATTAGTAGTCACTGATGACCAATTATTTTGCCCCACTGTGAACGGGGAGGCGTACTAAAATTCCAGTTTGTCAGACCCAAGGCTCTCTTCTCAAACACCTTTCAACAAGCGTGTACCAAAAATCCCTCAGATGGTTCTGACGCCTTCCTGTTTTCGGCAACTTCTCCTTCTCCAAAGTTTTAATGAGCTGCTGCTCTGAGGATGGCCTGCCACAAAGTGAGCCCTTCCCTGCATGCTGGAGCACTATTTGGCACTGGCACAAATCACAGCTGTCAGAATTTATACACACATACACAAAAAAGTGTCAGCCTAATGTTTGCAAATTATAATTACCATTTCTCTTGCATGTCCCTGGTGCCTTCATTTTAGATAAATCCCAGCTCTGAGGTATCAGCTGCAAAGCACTGAAGGCTCATATTGAATAGAATAGATTTAACTAGTTTGTAGCTCATTTAAGGCCTACACTGTTATATTTTAATATTGTTAATACTTTATTATATTTTTTAACACTGTTTTCACAGTAAAATAGCCTATTAGGAGGCTGCAGCTTCTTTTCCAGGAGATGTCTGGCAGACTAGAATTCCACATTGTATAACCAAGTTAGCAGGTGCTTGTCATTTCAGTTGAAAATAGGTCTGTACCCTGACTCTTGAAAGTAAATTAGAGAGATTCTATTAAAGAGACAGGAACTGTTTCAGGGATAATAGTTTTGAAAATGTGCACAGATAAATTTTAAAATATTTAGGAAATGTCAGCATTAGAAGTGGCTCCAACTATTTGACTATAAAAGGAAGCAGATAAGTATTTTTTTTCCCTACAATTATAAATAATTTGTTACATCCTATCAGAACTTCTTTGCCTTTCCTTTCTGTGGCAGGGTGCTTGTGCCAAAACAAGGAGATCTGAGTTACACTGAATGAGACGGATTTTAACGTGCAATAATCATTTCCAGAGGATGCTTCCCCTGCTCTCCCTGCAGCATCCGCGGACAGCAACGGCAAAATCCTCCCGGTTCAGGAGCCACATCTGGGCAGGGTGACAAAAGGAAAGGGAACACACAAGCCATTGATCCCTGTCCTTAAGTAACACTAAGGCAAAAGGACATTTTCCCAAGGGCCAGCTGCAAATAAGAGCTGTCACATTGCCAAGCAGCACCGATATCGGGGCCAAATTCCCCATCCACTCTGCCGAGATCAGGCTTTGACCTACAAAGGAAAAGCCACCTCACTGAAATCTCTCCAGTAACCTTAGTCAAAGAAGTATTACCTGATATTCCCTGTTTCTCTCAAAGGAGGAAAAGCCAGATGAAGCCTCACATCCTGCAGCCCCACCAGCGCTTACGTGGATAACCGAGCACACGAGCCATTCCCACCGATTTCAGAGAGGCACCTCATGCGTGCATCATTCCAGGCATGGTTCTATACTTTGCTGGATCAGGACTTAAATGCGATTAATCACACGGCAGGGAAGGATCTCTGAAGAGCATCAACCCAAATGTGTCCTTTCAAGCATTTACTTACAAGCCAGCTGTGGACTAATCAGTCACCAACTGGCTGGTCCACTGGAGATGGTAAAAGTCACCTCCATAGAGATGTGAAAACACATTCAACTCCCAAAGAAAAAAATAAAAATCAATAATCAAAGACTACACACAAAGGCTCAGTGTTTTCCTGCATCCCTCCCTGCTATTCCTGCACACCAGGAAAGCTCCTGCCTTGGAGAGCAAAGGGACAGGAGCAAACAAGCAATGCTCCCCATGTGCCTGTGTCAGAAACAGCAACATTTACACTGCAGTGCGAGACTGGAGATCTACACAGATAATAACACACTTGACCACAGGCTTACCACATCTTTTAACCTTTTTTAATATTTTGCCCAGCTCTCATCAGTATGAAATGCCAAACTGGGCGGGAAGGAGGGGAAAGAAGATGGGACAAAGGGTAAATGTCGGTGTCGCCTTTGGCACCGGGTGTCTCCAGATAACGGTGTGGAGCAGCAGAGCTGATTTGTAAGCACAGGCTTGAAAAGCCCTGCAGCATGTGATCTGTGAAACAGGAGGCCTGCAGAAGGATGTCTCCTCTGATATGAATGTCCCCTTGGGATGTATATTGCTGGATTGCACATCTAGTATCATTAGAAAACACGACCATAGATTAGGCTGTTTTGAAGCATGTGGTGTGCAATAATTAAGTAATAAAAGTCACCACGGGGGTGAAGGAACAAGAAACAGAAGAGTTACTATTTGCATACACGCTGCTGGCGCCCTCCATGATCATCAAGGATTCTCCAGGCTGCTAAAAGCTGGCGGCTGTCAATTTTGGACCCAGTCCTGCCATAAACCACAAAGCACCAGCTCACTCTGTGGCATGTGGGCTCCATGCAGAAACAGCTGGAGCCGGTGGCCCTGAAGCAGCCCAGCAGTTACCCCGAGTTCCCAGTGTCCTGCAGTTGGTCTGGACAGGCAGGGAAAGCCCTGGCTCTGCTCTGGGAGCTGCAGGTGAAGGCTCTGCAGGCTACAGGTGGAAGCAGAGCTCCACAGCCATCAGCTGCTGCCAAGATGGGAGAAGTCCCTCCTCAGCAAGGACAAGGACCAATAAAACTTGAGCTTCAGGTCCTCCATCACCTCCAAGTGTTTGCTTCTGGAGGAAAGGAATTGCAGCAGGACCACAGGAATTACTGATACGCTGTCCCTGCCACTGCCAGGTCTGCCTCCCATGGTGGCTGATGGAGTATCCTCATTTGCAAGGAGCAAGGCTCAACAGCTTCAGGCCTCAGCTCTGCCACAATCTGGTCAGGTTAACACCAGCTCAGAGCAGTGAATGGGACACTGGCCACCAAGCAACTGCCTTTTTTCTAGAACCAGAGTGATGTGCAGCTCCTCTCCACTGCTGTCTCCTCCTTGCTCCCTGGAATCCTGTTTCGAGGGGCAAATACACCTGGTCTGTGCAGCTGAGGCACCAGACCAGAGCTCAGCATCTCAGCTCCCCTTTCTGCTGCAGACACCTGACCATCTGCACTGGGTCCATTTTTATCCTGTCCAGAGTGCTTAGGACAGCACTTAATTCTCTCACCCAATCCATCACTGCAGCTGTTTGCAGCTTTTGCTGTATCCTGTCAGAGAGGTTTTCATAGCAAAAGCGGTGTTATTTTAGCAAAACGCACTTGGCACCCAGTGGTTCTTCCCCTGGAGGGGATCCAGAGCTGCTCCTTTGGGTCCCAGCTGGGAAATGCTCTCCTGAAGCTCTAGCAGGGCCCAAAGTTGAGCAGCAGCTTGTGGTGCCCCGTGGTCCTTCCAGCTCACCAGGGCTCAGAGCTGCTGACACCTGCCCTGTAAAAGGTTGTGCAAAGAGAGGAATTGTGCCAGTTCATTGGGGAATGCTCTGGCACAGCCCTGGCACAGGCTACATGCGAGGCGTGCAGGCTGCAAATGACTGGGTTTGAGGTTTCTTGAGGAGGAGAAAGCCTTTCCTGATGCGAGGCTTCATTCATGTTCTCACCAGTCACTTTTCAGGAGCAGAGATATGAACCAGCCCGAGGAGGTAAAGATTATATTGGTGTCTTTTCAATGTTTTCCAGGCCTTCCACTCCCATTTATGACATCATGCAGCACAGATACAGGGAGATGTGGATGGAGTGCCAGAGAGCACGGACAGCGATCCAGCACGAAGAGAAGAAAAAAAAGGTGAGAATACTCCAGCAATGCTTTGCCCTGCTGTGCACAATGCTACTGGGCACAACCCCTCACTGCCCTGCCCCACGATGATGGATGGATGGATGGATGGATGGATGGATGGCCTTCTCCCAGCCATGGGGAGGGCTCTCAGCTGGGAAAAAACCCCCACAGATGACTTAGAGGCTGATGAAGCCTAAGAAAGATGAGCATCCCCCTGCCAGGAGCCCCACAGGTTGTCCTTTGGACATCACCAGCTCTGCTGAGGTTACCTTGTGACAGTGGCCACAGCAAGGGAAGAGCCAAATGCTGAAAGGACCAGCCCCAGCCCTGAGCCTGGCATGGAGTGGTTGATGCCAGCAGCCACAGCAGCAGCTGGAGTGCAAGGCTGTGCTGTTAAACACACCAATATTGTAATATCATTTAAAAGCAGCCAATGACTGTTTTATTAGTTAATGGCTCAAAGAAGAGTCGAGCTGATATGGTAATGAATGACCAATTTCAATGGGCTCTCTGCCATCACAAAGTGTGCTTTATAGTTGAAGTGCAGGAATACAGTGTCCTTAATTAGCAGCTATTTTATTACTACACCAGCCTGGGATGTTGGAAAATGCATCCTTACTTTACCTATTAATGAGTGATGTTTTTAATCACTAATTGCCTCCATCAAGCCCCCAAATTCTGCAGCCACCAATTACCGAGTTAAGCAATACAAACCTGTATCCTAGACCACAGAGCAGACATTCCCAGGGTTTCATGCAGTGGCCAAAACATTCACCAGGTACCTACACTGGCTTGTGCTGGGATAATCAAACACTGTGAGCTGCAATTAATCAGGAAAGCCACACACACCAGACAGCCAGGAAACCCCACCATGGTCACCCCAGTTAGGGATGAGCCATGGCTGTAGTTCAGGGCACAGGGCTCTCTGCAGGCAGCAGTCACCTCCCTGGGATGCTCTGTAAAGCAGACACTGAGAGCTGGCAGCCACTCATGTTTTTCCCATCAGTGTGCTTTAACTGTCACTATTGGCTGCATGGACATGGAAAGTTACCCAAACCAGGCACCTCTGGGTCCAAAGTGAATTTTAGCCTTGTCCATCCCAGTGTCAGGGCATTGCACAGCATGGAGCTGAGGTGGCTGTGCAGCTGTTTGAGCCCGCTCTAGATCACCTTTGGTTGCAGATAAGCAAAGTGCAGCTGTTTAAACCCATTTGTGTTTGTCTTTGGGTGCAGATCGGTGAAGTGCGTGAAAATCGCACGCAGTTCCTG
Source organism: Pardalotus punctatus (assembly GCA_013400915.1). NCBI lineage: Eukaryota > Metazoa > Chordata > Aves > Passeriformes > Pardalotidae > Pardalotus > Pardalotus punctatus. The sequence goes on from VZTX01013620.1 coordinate 46,696, forward strand.
CGCACGCACCCACCGCCGAAGAAGGAGGAGTCCTTCTGGCACCTACAGCGCTTCGAGAAGGTATGGACCCCCCACAGCCCATCCCATCCCAAAGTCAGCTTTTCTAGCCTCTACAAGCACTTGATTGAAATCAGGGGCACTCTCTAACCTTGCCCACATGCCCTGGTAACATCCTTGGCACACAATAATGAGGCTCTTAACTCCGAGCTCCCCATGACCCGGACCTTAAAACAGTCCCAAATGTGTTCAAACGTCAGCTCCTTTTGAACTTCAGGGTGGGATATTTTTTGCCAGCCATAAGCCCTTGAAGAAAGGCAGCGGTTGCCGAGAGAATAACTTGGTTTTTAACTTACATGCACCTTCTTGAGCTTCATGAGATGAGAAGAACAAGTGTTCCCACAAGTGCCCTATGCAAGCAGGACAGTCACACCTGCTTTTTGGTACCCTGCCCTTTCGTCAGCTCTCACCATAAATAATTCAAACCACACCAGGTGTCTCAAGAAGCTTTTCCACCCCAGCATTAGAGCTTTCCAGAAAGCCTGCACTCTTGGTACCTCTCTAAACTATCTGATTGACAATATTCACCCTGAGACACTGCAAAAGGTCTGGCCAGGTTATGGATGTGCATGACACTTCCTTTAATTGATCCAAGGAAGAGCCAAGGTGAAGATTTCTTGTTCAAGTGATAGGATCTAAACATTTCCCTGAATTCATCTGTGCAATCTGCTGTGCTCTGGGTTACTTGGTAGAATTCCTGGGGTACTTGTTAGAATTCCATTAGCTTTGTTTGTGGTGTAAATTACAGGAAAATTTCAAGTGAAGAGCTAGGGGGGATTTTAGGAAGGAAAGGGAAAGAGCTGGGCCGGTGGAATGGAAAGGAGACACCAGAAAGTGAGAGCACTGAAACCCTGCAGGAAGTTTATATGGCTAAAATCATATTTGGCATTGACAGATACCACTGCAAAGAGCTCTCTGCTCTCTGTCCTGGCCCGCTCTGTGATGGGGTTATTTTTTTTGCCATGCTGTTGATTTCTAACCACAGTTTAAAACAGCAAAGAAGCTTTATGACTTCCTGAAGGTAATTTGCTTGCACAAGTTGGAGAGTTTTGCTCAAGAAATGCATTTTGCACCACCTTGATGTATTCCTCTAACGTCCTGTCTAAGAGTGTCCGATTAGCATATGTCAGTAATCATTTATCCCCACTGCCTGTCAGCTCGGAGCTGCTGCTGCGGCGATGGCAGCGAGAGAACATGACCGATCGCTGTTAAACAGATTGTGAGAGTCACACGAGATACTGGGGCAAGCCTCCTCTTTAGAGCTCCTCTCACCCCAGACCTTTCCATCACTGTTCATTTTTCAGCCTGGGTTTTGCTTCGTGCTTTGTTTTTTGTTTTATCCGTGGCTGTGGTTGGGTTTCTGCCCCAGCCACAGCTCTCAAATCAGCAAATCTTTCCATCTTCTCTCTCCCTTTCCCTTCCTTCCTTCCCAGATACAGCATCCAGGGAGAAGGAACAGCTCATTTTGCACAGCCTCTGCAGATTTTCCATACTCCTCCTTCCTCATTGCATTACCCTGGAAGGTTTGCCTTTCCCCAGCTGCAGACCCAACAAGCACAGCCCACATTAGAACTTGGATCAGGGAATTTTTTTTTCACTTGACTTTCAGTGCATGGTTTCCTCCACAGAAAAATAACTCCTCTTGAACATCCATAAATGTTCACCCAGTTAAAAGCTGTAACAACCTGGAGAAAGCCAATGGCTCCCAAAGATATTTGGTGGTCTCCAAACTATTCTTTAAGTACCCCTGTAGAGATGGATTCTATTGATGTGGTAGAATGGTTTTGAAAGCCAGACTGGCCTTCAACTAAACCCAGGGACTCCAGGAGTTAATGTCAGTCCCTCCTTTATGGGGGTGACAATAGACCAAAACACTGTCTCTAATCCATGGACCACCCTCATCCTCCTGTGCAAGAAGAGCATGAAAAGCAAGCACAAAAGTCTCACCTTACAGAAAGCTTATTGGCAGACTCCATCTGTGTAATTATTTCCTACCAGCCTGCTCTGGCCAGGACAGACTGAGAAACACTCCAGGCCCTGGGCAAGAATATTCAGAGACTCCTTTGCCCTGACCATAGCCCCACTTTGAACTTTATTTCCATGTGACCCAAGGCTGGTGTGAGGTGCAGGAGTGTGATATTCTCAAGCCGTTTGTCCTTCTGGTCACTCAGTAACCTCCTCATCTGGCATAACACCTTCCAGTCTGGCCTGCTCTGGTTCTGAGGGCAGCAATACAGAGCACCCAGACCCTGAAATAGTGATAATCCAAAAGAGGGGCAGAAAGAAGGTGAGATTTTGTTCCTTTAGGCCTATAAAAATCAACAAGAAGGATTTTTTTTTTCCCAATGCAATCCCTTACAGAGAGCTCCAGAAACTGTGCACAGATATCTCTTCTGGCTCAAACTGGGCTTTCCATTGAGTCCCTGCAAGACTCTTTCCTTGCACCATGCTAGAGCTTTCCCAAGAAGTGGAAGAGAAGAAAACAAAGGAGCTTTTCCCTCCCCACTAATTGCCTCTGCTTGCTCCCTGCATTGCCAGAGCTGCATGGCATTACATAGTCATTCAGTCAGTAAAGTATGGACAAATTGACTATATTTTCATTTGGATTTAGGTTTCAGCCCCACTGCTTTAGAATAATAGCCCACACTATTAAGCTAACTGGGTGATTTACAGGCTCTCCCACACCGGGTGCTCCTGCTCCGTCTCGCTCTGCAGGACTGACCTGGCCTGTGGTCTCCTGGGCCCCCCAGCTCACCAAGACAAACAGGTCACAGGGAGCCAGTCATGTCCTGATGGGCAGTTCATTAGGGAAAGATGCTGCACTGAAGTCGGTTTTTTATTTCTTTTTTAACAAAACCAAGCAGATGTTAACTCCTTGCTCACCTCAGCAAGATGCTTCTACTGCCCTCCTCATCCTCAGTCACCCCCCCAAAGCAAACAGCCTCTGCCTTGCTTTGCCTGCAGTGACACAATTTTGGGGCTCAGGTTTGGCCAGCATGGCTGGGACTGTGCACCAAAACTTAATGAATTTGTAGATGTGGGACTACATTCCTTGGGGACTGTACTCTCAGGCACTCAGCATGGACATCAATCATAGAATGATTTGGGTTAGAAGTGGACCTTGAAGACCATCTCATTCCAACCCTCTGGCCATGGCAGGGACACCTCCCACCAAGTTGCTCAGAGCTCCATCCAGCCTGGCCTTGAACACTTCTAGGGTTGGGGCAGCCACAACTTCTCTGGGTATTCTGTTGCAATGCCTCACCACCCTCACAGGGAAGAATTTTTTCTAATATATAATCTAAACCTACTCGCTTTCAATTTGAGCCCATTCTCCCTTGTCCTGTCACTCCAGGCTCTTGTAAACAGTTATGCCCTATCTTACCTGTAAGTGCCCTTTGAGTCACCCCAAAGCCTTCTCTTTTCCAGACTGAACAATCCCAATTCTCTCAGCCTTAAATACTCCTGTCCCCCATGTTCAATGGCTGTGTCCTGTCCCTGGGTCACTCCTCACCTGCTGGCTCAGGCAGAATGGTGTCAACCAAACTCTGGAAAGGACATTGCTCCCAAAAAACAGCATCACGCCCTGGGCCAGCCCAGGGTGAGGCTCCAGCTACCTCCGCCTGACTGTTTGATAGTCCCTTTCCAAACGAGTAAATCAATGTTGGCCACCTCCAATATATTTCCAGGGCTCTATCAAGTCAAGAAGGATTCAGGTAGCGACACAGCAGCAACGCAGGACAGAATTCACCAATGTGTCAAAACAGCTCCATGCGCCGCATGTCACTGACACACACCAGGGCTCTTCCTTTGCTCATTAGAGATCCCAGCTCACAGAGACACCAAGGTGGCTTGTTTACTTGACCAAGCAAGGGGAAGGAAGGAAAACGCAGCAACTTTGGACAAGACTTTTGTCACAGTGTGCTGCCTTCCCCAGCAGATGAAACGCGCGGTGCGCGATGTGCGATATGAATAAGCGATAAGCAATTGACGAGCAAGTGTTCGGGTACCTTGGCAAAAGACTTAATTTGCAACCTGGCACAAAATCAAAGGCTCTGTCAACGGCTGAGCGGCTCTCCTGCGTATGCCTTGCATTACCTGGGAAAGCTCTGTCAGGTAAATTTCCACTGAAAGTAATTAGAGGAATCCCCACTGTATAAACTTTGCAGCAAAATTCTGGGCTCCGGAATTTGATTCTCACCAGGGATCCGATATCTGCTCACAGCCTGATCCTTCATCAGAATTAACAGTTGAGGTTTAACACGTACACACAAAAATGTTCCGCATTTTTTTTTAATGCCTTGCCTCTATTTTTGTCTATAGACCTGAACTGACAAGCACAGCTCATGTAATCTCGCAGCTGTTGTCTTGTCAGAAAAGCCACAGATTCTGCTTAAATAACCTGGGCTTGATACACACAGCACATGGTGGGCTGGATGTTCAGGTGCAGCATTGCTCCTCCTGGGTTTGAGGGCAGAAAAACTTCTGGGACTTGGAGTGTTATAAAACTCATCTCCTGGGGCCCAGGTAGTGCTTAAAGAATAAAGCAGTGAGTTCAAGAGCTTCCCATCACCACGGTACCAGATCAAACCCACCTTCAGTTGGGATTTTGGCTGACCAAAAAGAATTAAAATCAGTGTCACCTGCTGGTTGTTCAGTAGCCCCCAAGTGACACGAGTTGGTGGCTCCCAGCCCAGCAGTGACAATCCAAAGCAGCATCAGTGGCCTACTGCAGGCACAATGCAAAGAGAGAACACAACATCCTTCAGGGTTCCAAACAGCACCAACCCATCTGCCCTGGGCATGATCCCTGCGTGTCCCCTCTGGGACCACAGCAAAGATGTCACCCCCACAGCCATTCCAGGACTAACTGCAGCCTCTGAGTCCCTGTCCCCACCACTACATTTCCTTGCAGATTCTGCAGGTTGTCTTGTTTTGCTTAACAGCTGAAGCTTCCAGAAATACAATTGCTCAAATCACAGCAAAGCATTTTCATGGTCCAGGCTTTCCTTTGTGCCCTGGACACTCAACCTCTCCATACCACCATAATTCTGCCCTCTGCCATGGAACATTTTGGCTTTGAAGGGACCTTTAAGAGCCATCTAGTCCATCCCCCCCTGCAGTGAGCAGGGTCATCTTCAACCAGATCATGTTTCTCAGAGCCCCATCCAACCTGACCTTGAATGTTTCCAGGGATGGAGAATCCACCACCTCTGTGGGCAACCTGTGCCAGTATTTTAACATCCTCATTGTAAAAAAAACTTCCTTATAGCTCATCTAAATCAATCCTCTCTTAATTCAAACCAATTCAAACCATTACCGTCCATGCTCATCACTTCCTCATGTCTCCCTCAGAGACAGAGTAACCCATCATTCCTCTGCCCTTTCCATTGCTCTGGACATCTCCTGATGGACACAGGAAAACAACATCCTCCTGTGCAGCTTTCCAGCCTGGATCATCTCCAGGGCCAGCTCTACCTACATCCAAGCCCCAGTATCCAGAGGCAGCACAAGGAACAGTTGGCAGCCAATCCCCATTGCTCTTAGGGAGACATTCACCCATGAAGGAACAGATTTTGGGTGCTCACAGCTTGTGGCAGAGTGAAACCACACGCACAGTGTTGGGTTACAGTGAGCACCTGCCATTGCTTCCAGTGCACAAATCCACAGAAATGCTTTTTAAGTGGATTTGAGGTTTCATTCATGGCCCTGTTCTGACTTCTGCAGAGATGCTATTTATCAGACAACTTTAAGCAAAACTCTTGCCTGGCATGAAAAGGGTCAGGATTCAGATGTCAAGAACATGAGGTCAGTGTGAAAGCTGCCAGCTCCGGTCTGACCCTGAAACATCTGCCAAGGAGGTGGGGGAGCACACACCAGGTTACAGCTCCAGTGGGTTAATTCTTCTTTCCTCCTGCTGTTGCCCAGACCAAATGACCAATGAACTCCAGCAAATATCTGTGGCCATTATTTTCAGGAAGGCAAAAAAACCAACCCAAATCTCCATGGGACATTAAATACAGCAGCCAAAAATTGTTGAGCACTGTTTGAAACCTTCCTGGGCTTGAAGCAAATAAAGACCGTTTAGCTCAGGCTCCCTTATCCTGCATTTCCCTCTCTTCTTAGAAAGTTGGGGAGAGAAAAATCTACCCCATTCGTTAAGCCAGTTAAGCACGCTCCTGGCAGGAAAAGCCACATTATTTGTAACCCTAATAATCCAACACTCACCTCTGAGCACAGCTCATCTTGGACAGGATAACGTCTGTTTTAAAAGTACCTGCCTCTCTCTAACTTGTCATGGCATTTGTTGACAACCCTATTGAAAGCCGCTCTCGATGCGGCTGTGAAGGATCTTTCAGCACCTCTTTCTCTTTCCTAGACAGTTTTTGAAAGGGAGGGGAGAAAAAGAAAAAAGCCATCAATACAGGGGGAAAAAGGCATCAGCAGCCAACATCGGCTGATGAAGCGCCTCACCTGGGCCCCCAGCACACCGCCTCCAATTAAATCAAAATGGTTTGTTTTTAATGGTCTTTTACACTGACAAGTGGGCTATCATTCCAGGCCTAGAGAGCTGTCAGGGAGCCGAGGCAAATCCTCCGTTGATAATGCCCAATGCTTCCAATTAGGAGCCGAGGCCGCTCCTGGCGCACTAACGATTCCCCAGCCTCCCCCAAGGCCCCTTCGGCGTTGGCTGTTTCGTCTTCCCTCTTCCTCCGCCGCAAATTACTGACACAAAACGGAGGCGCCCCGGTGCCTCCTCACCACGCCGGGCCCCGGCCCTGTTGGATTTAATGAGGCGATGGAAGTTTTTGCGGATCTTTCGCTAAATTCTTTTCTTGTTTGACAGCTGCTTGAGTGTTGACCTTATAAAAGATTTAGTGTTTCTCATTATTTTCTGTCAAGCTTTACAAGCGATAGCTTCGTGGAAATCATTTGCATCTCGATGTGCGCGCGCGCAAGGGGTGGATTTTATATTTTTTTTTTTTGTCTGTACAGGGATGCTCGGCGCGCTGAGCGTCAGTGTGTGCACCCTGCCCCTCTCTGTATTGTTTATTTTACTCCCTCCTCCCCCCCCCAAAAAAAAAAAAAAAATCACTGTTTTGTGTTGTTTTGGAGGGAAAAAAGAAAAAAAATATAAAGAAAAAAAAAAGCCCCAGGATTTTTTAGACTCCGGTAAATGAAGGAGGTTTTGGGGAAAAAAAATAGAATAGAGATTGGTTTCCTGTAAAGAGAGCTCAGGAAAGTGTTTTGTCACCCGCTAAAAGGATTCGATCAAATGGGTGATGGAGAAACGAGGCTGAGCTTTGTCGTTAAAGTGAAAAATCGTGCAAGGCTGGGAAACTGCCTGGGAGCAGGTGGGCAGAGCTGGGCAGGTGCTGGGAGAGGAACAGGTACAGCCACAGCTCCGTGGAGCCTTCCAGGCCAGGAGGAGAGCCTGGTGCTCTTCATTGTTCCCTTCAGCCCTTTCTTTGGGTTCTTTCTCAACACTTCCTACAAGTCATCCCAAACCATCAAACCCAGCTCTGTTAAACTCCCCCAAAACGATGAGTTTATTTTGTACCCGAGGGTGTTCAGAGTGCCCAGCAGCCACAGAACCCTGCCCAGTCTCTGGGGTTTGCTGCCATCAGGGGAGCTCTGCCTTCCCTGTGCCACCTTGGCCTTTCCACATCTCACATGCGATTTTTCAGCCCTCATTAACACACCTGCTTTAATGGATCCTGCAATTTAACACCTGAGAAACCCAGAATACCCATCCCTCAAATACATATTTAAGTTTTATAAGTGGTAATTATTTTTATTGCACCTCTAATTCTGTGAAGCGAATACTGAGATCACAGCATCCCAGTCCTGCAGGTTTTCATTTGTCACTAACAAATGCAATGAAGAACAGCTAAACATTGCTCCTCAGCAGCAGCCTGAGCCCACTGCAGCTCCATCATCCTGCAAGGAAAACCTTTCAGCTTTTTCCTACAAACCACATCCCTGTCCTGCTGCAGCCAAAGCTCCGAACAAAACCGTGGCATAAAAACCCATAACTGCAGCAGAGTAATGGCAAAGATCATCAGCTCTCTCTAGAGGAGGTACCTTTGGGTTCATCATTTAAAATATGAATTAGAAGAATCAGAGATGAGGATTCATCACTGACATTGACTTTTCAACACCAACCTCTGTCACAATAAGACCTTTGACCCAAGGACACCGTTATTCGGACTCTAATTACTGGGAGGGTTTCTCATTTTTTAAAACAGCACTTGCCCCTGTCCTACACCTGGTGCTTCCCACTCACTCATGCTGAGGCCAGGAGCTGGCATCCCTCACAACTTCTTCAAGGCTCTGCTCATTTTAATTACTGCCAGTTGTGGCTCAGTGTGACATTTCTCACCCAGGAGCTTTGTACCAAGGTTGGAGTGAATAAACTGCTGTTTTCTCTCCTATGGCTTCAACCCAATTCCAGGCAGAAATTTCCCTGTGCCCAGTTCCCAGCGCTGGTGGGAAAGGAGCATGACAGGAAGGCAGAGGCACATTCAAAAGAAGCAGCTCAGCTGTTCTTACCTGCAAACACTGGATTTTTCTAACCATCCCAGCTCCAAGGGAAAAACTCCTGCATCTTTAATGGCAGGTTGGAGTTGGAACAACCAGGGATTGTCCCTGCCAGCTCTCTGGGGTTACTCACCTACTTCAGCAGCCCTCAGTTCTGCCTCTCCCACCTCTCCCTCCCAGAGAGGGGTTATGTCACTGCTTCTATTTGTGAGAAAGCAAAAACATCCAGAAACAGCTGTCTGAAGTTAGGCACTCAAATGCATATTTAAGTACCTGAACGCCTTCCTCCAGAGAGGGGGAATAGCTAAATACGCTTTGTTTGTCTTGATTAATGAGATCACTAGCAAGCTTTTCAGGGCAAAGACTGCTCTGTATTTTTACATATGCAAAACCTGACATGCAGCCAGCCTGAGCAGGGTGTGGGGGAAGCGGGAGGCAGCTCGGCACAGCCACACGAGGCAGATGTACGGCACAGGGAATTGTGCTGGGGCAGGCAGAGCCCGTGGCCCCCCAGGGAAGATGCTCAAATCTCTGTAACTGCATCTTCTGTGCAGCACAGGGCTGTGTGTGAGCCCCACTGCTCACCCCAAAGGGCCCTGGGACCTTTCTCCCCCAAATTACTTCCCTTTTGTCATTGTCATGAGCATTTTTTCACCCCGTGCCCACCTTGAAGGTGATTCCTGGAGAGGGGCTGCTTCTCTGTCATGTAAGAGACCCTGACCTCACCAGGGGTTTCTCTGGGAGCTCTGAGCCCATCCTGGCCCCCTCAGTGAAGCACATGAGCCCTGCATCGTAGAAAACAAATCATATTTATTTCAGGGCCCACCTTAGGGCATGGCAGCCTTTGAAGATGTCAAACAACAAACACACCATAATAAAATTACAGGGTTTTGTTGCTAGAGCAGGATAAGAATTTCCTGAAGTCAATCAGAAAGCTACTCCTCATTTTAAGCAGGTTAAGTGTTTAACTTCAGCTGGAGCAAGGTCTCACAATCAGGCAAAAGCCCTTGTGCAATCTGCAGTCTCCTCCCTGTCTGTGCTTCAACCTATTTTCTGTGGCTGGCTCCTGCCTGTAACCAATCCTCTCTCTGCTCCTTTCCTCGTAGGTTGGGCCTCATCTCAGGACTTTTCGAGACCCTGACTCCCGTAAAAAGGCTCTCAGTGCCTCCCATTGAGGAGTGCCCAAGGGTGGTCCCCATCCCCAGCGGCCCCCACAGCGAGGACCGTGTGGGGCACAGCCCTTGGACCCCGGGATTCCATAGGAAACAGACCTTCCCTCAGGTTTTACAGAGTAATGCTAATGCAGGTATAGCCAAATAAATCATAAATGTAAGAGAAATTATTCTGTCTCAGCCTGTTCATTACTTCCTGGCCTTAGCCTGAACACCACAATTCTCATGATGCTCAGGACAGGGCAGGGCTCACACCAGCACAGCCCCACGGGAAGGCAGGACAGGCTCCCTCACTGCTGCTTCTGAACAAATAGATCAGATGCAGCCATATCCTAGCTGATATCAAAGCTGTAATACCTCATCAGTCCTTCTCATTTCTTTGCCAAAAAGCTTCCCATCACTGCCTGATTCAGCAAAGCCGTTCCCTGTGTGAAGGAATCCAAACACCTGCTTTAAGAGCTCTGCCAAATTGAGGCCTCACCACAGGCAGTGCCTCCACTTGGAGGTGGCTCCAGCCAGCTCCACACTCACCCTCCAAGAGCTGCTGGGGCTTGGAGTCCCTCAGGGCTGAGCCTCTTCGAGCACTTGCTGAACAAACTCAAACTCTACCAACACCAAC
>VZTX01013622.1:0-13895 GCA_013400915.1 Pardalotus punctatus
AATCCTTTTATCTCCCGTTTTTCAATGGATCACGTTTGAATCATGTGATCAATCAAAATTCTGCCTTCTGCTCGCACAATGCCCTTTCTGTGCTCTGCAGGGGCAAAATCTGCAGAGACACAGACTCTAGCATTCCATGGCCACCTTGCTCTACGAGCCATTTCTCCACAGTCTTTGGGGGTGGATTGTCTTTGGCCAATAGACACTTGTTTATTACTGTGTATAAAAAGAACTCCTTGTAAATAAAATCTTCTTCTTCGCCATCTTGAGGCCTGTCTGCCTGACCTCTCTACCTGCTTCCACAAATCCCACGAACAACAGAAAAGCAAACCATACAGTACCATACCTCTTGTTAGGCCACCTTGGGTTGCAGCCTTACAGACCCCAGTACATGCTGGGGGCTGACCAGGTGGAAAACAGCTTTACAGAGTGGACACCAAGTTGGGCAGGAGGCAGCAAGGTACCCTTGTGGCCAAGAAGGCCAAGAGCCTCCTGGGCTGCATCAAACACATCCCTGCCAGCCGGTCGAGGGGCTGATCCTTCCTCTCTGCCCATCCTGGAGTGCTGGGTCCTGTCCTGGGCTCCCCAGGACAAGGGAGATATGGGCAAACTGAAGCAGGTCCTGCAAAGGGCCATGGAGGTGTTTGGAGCATCTCTTCTACAGGGAAAATCTGAGAGAGGTCAGGCTGTTTAGCTGTACTGGATATAGCTTAGATGGAGTTAATTTTCTTCATAGCAGCCTGTATGGTGCTGTGTTTTGGATTTCTGACTAAATCAGTGTTGATAACACAGCAGTGTTTTGGATCCTGCTGTGCCGAGCTTGGCAGCGTCAAGGCTTCCTTTTATTCTGGCTCTGCATCCACTGCCAAGGGGGGGGGGATCAGAAAGGGGTAGGAGGATGAGCAAGACAGGGGGGAGGACTAGGGTGGGGCAGCAAGGGCAGATTCCCAATGTCCCTGGCCACAGGGATATTTCCTACAGTATAATACCAACCTCAGCAATAAGAGTCAAGAAAGGAGGAGGAAGCAGGGGTGGGCATGGTTATGGTGTTTGCCTTCCCAAGTAACCATCGCACACGTTGAAGCCCACTTTGCTGGGAGAAGACTGATGGAACATAATGGAGAAAGTCCATATTTTGCTCTGCTGGCACATGCAGCCTGTGCTTCGCTTACTAGACTGTCTTTATCTCGATGCATGAGTCTTCTTGTCTTCCTTTGATTTTCCCCTCATCCCTTGGGAGAGGGGAGTGAGCAAGTGGCTATGTGGATATTTGGCTACTGGCTGGAGTCAACCCTACACAGCCTAAAGAAGACAAGGCTCACAGCCATGTATATAAATACATGGAATGTCCCATATCTGGAGGTGAAATCTGAACTGCAATCAGTGGACCTCCTTCTCTCATAGCAAAACAGAGAGAATGAAAAATTTATAACCTTCTTAACATTAAACACTGAAGTTAAAAACATTAAAGTCCCAAAAAAGAAAGGACTAATACATAGCAGTAAGCAAGAGAGCACTAAAGAATTGATGTTTGGGTTTCACCTACGACATCTCACTTCGACCATGCTCAAGTGCATTTTACCTGCTACAGTTTCCACGCAGGTATGGCTGATTGCTCCTGCTGCAGGCACTCCACTGCTTCATGGGATCCTGGCTTATTAACCAAAACACTGTTTATTTCCCCCTTAATTATGAAATTTTATTATTTTTTCTGTTACAGAACATCAAAGGATGTGGTCCCCTCTTTTTACTGTTACATGTACACATCCATGTTTTTAGTAGTGGGAACTGGAGAACTTGCTGAAGGACTTGTTTTTCTGGAAATTTCTTTGTTTTCAGCAAGACAATTTCTGAACGGTCAAATGAATGCCACTAGTACTTATAGATTTTCTATTTAAGACCAGAAAGGATCCTGCAGTATTGGAGGCACTTAAAGCGACAAGATGTTTTTTTAATTCAGTCTGCTGCTGAAGTATGTTTGGGATCTCTGTGAAAGTCTATGTGGATTTAAATCACGAATTCTGAAGAAGAAGGTATCAATTTTCTAGGAATGTATGGAGTTGATACAGTCTTCCTGGGTTTCTAAAATTGAAATTATTTCTTCTTAGGCTATGAAACATCGCTCAACACACACAAGTTATTGAGGGCTTCAGTTATAATAGAAATATATGTACTTTAATTTCTCCTGAAGACATGAAAGATTTTTTTTTTAATTTTTCTCTGCTTTATGAACTCTTTCAAAATGTGGTCTCCACTTCCAGGTACTGTTACAGTAAAATATTTTCTAACATCCCATGCAAATATCAGCCTATATGTACTGAGGCCAAGTAAATACAGACTAAAGACTACATTTACACTCTCCTCAGGAAAGGACTGGAGGCCTGTATTTTGAGACCTATTCAGCTGCCCACACTGTCATGATACTTCTGTGTTCTGTGGTGCCTTTTGGAGCACAGTTTTGGATTCAGCGTCAGCCATGTACCACCATGAGCAAGCACTGGGGTAGATCTTGTAGGCACAGGCTGAACAGGTATGGACTCTGCTATGACATTTCTGGCCATAGCCTAGGGATGTGCCAGCCTGGGTTATCTTTAAGAGATGCATGTTGTGGGTGGAGGAGGTGTGTCTCACATCCAGGCATCATGAAAGAGGGACGAATTTTAGGGCAAATGTAGACACATTCACATGTAATTAAAATTAAGTATAGAAGTAGCTAAGATCTCTCTTAGATTTAGGGTGTCTCAGTAGCTAGATGAAAGGACAAATACACTTGAAAATCCCTTTGCCATTCTCTGGCAGTCCATCAGAAACAGCCAATGCCCCCCTTCTACTCAAGACTTCTGTGAACTGTCCTGCTCCTTACCCAAAACAATAAATGCCCCCCCTGGAATACATTCTGCTTCCAAGGGGAATACCCTTGTTTCCAAGGGGAGCATCTTTCTGAATGCAGTGTTCAATATACAGTTTGAGATATTCAGTTCTCCTAAAGGAAGCAGTTGAAGCCACTTCAGAATTGTGTTAAATATCTTGCATTAAGCATCCCTTTGCCCCCCCTGGTTTGAAAGCTGGGTGAGAGGAGGAGCAGTGCTCCTTCATGATATGTAAATGTTGTTGGACGTTTGTTTGAAGTACATAGCTCCCTGTAATTGCAGTTTTGACTTCAGGAATAAAGATGCATATTTATTTACTTTAGATTTCTAATCCTGTTCATTCTGTCATGGATTTGCACATATTATTCCAATCACAGCAGGGCAATCCATAGCTTTCTTACTTACTATGTAGCCAGACCACTTTCTCTGAAATCAAAGTCCTGGGACTTAATTTGTTTATTTTTCTTCTTTTAAATAAAGAGAGTTTCCAAACAAAGAGCCAAACAAATTTTCCTGTGGGCTTCCTAGATTTGTTCTGCTTCAGTTAAAGAAATATGTAGGACAAGTCAGAGTGTATTACGGAACAATGGAAAAAACAGAGATTACTACACTGCTTTTTCTTTTTTTCTTTCTTTTTATATTTTTTCTTCTGTGTTGAAGAGCTCCTTGAACAAAAGCAGCAACATTTCAGGGTCCAAATCTGGGTGTCCTTGAAACATGCATCTGATCTCACCTCTCTGAACAATGAGCCTCCTTACAAAGAAAGTGCCAACTGTTCTCCCAGAGTTCATTTGAACTTCCTCCAGCTTCAGAAGAAAGAGAAGCAAGAAATTCCACTTAGGATGCCAGCAGGTCTCGTTTGTGTAGCTGGCAGCTCTGAGGGATTCCAGATGGCTTCAGCCCTTCTTTTGAACATATCTTTTGATCTCATTTAAATTTCCTCCTGATTTCACCTGCTCTGTGTTTACCGACTGAAAGATGCGCGGGTGGACATATTAACTTCACCATAGGACACAAATGGATTAAACTGACTTTGTGTGCAGGAGGGAGGCTGTTCAGTACAACTAATGCAGTTCCAGCTCCACTCCATGATTTATGATTCAGAAATCACAGTATAATTTTAACAGACAGAACAAATGGAAAACCTTGTCTGTCCCCAATGTGTGTCTTCTAAATGTTACAACATGTACTCTTCAATCTAGTGGTCATCTAGGAAGTCAAGCAAGAAATGTTTTTAGAATAACATTTTGGGATCACATATTTTATCCCATTCTTTCTTTACATATTCATAGATCTCTTATTTTTACAAACAAGTTGTTTGTCAACCTTTCAAGCTATGTTTAGCTATCAGATATTTCCATAGCAAGTAGCAACAAATGACTTGTTTTTACAGAGATAGCAGTCCAATTACATTTTACGTGGCACCTGAACCTGCATGTTGTGAAAAGAGGGAGAGCAGTCAGGATCATGCACTGGCAGAGTACCAACACAAGAAGACATCAGAATGCAGCATAAAAATAAGGCTGATGAGCTGGATCCTTGGGGAAGAAGATATGAAATGGGTTGCTCCGCAGACACACAGGAGTTTGCAGGTTGGATTCACATGTGCCCTCATCTGAGAAGGGATCTTCTTGGCCCATTTAAGCTGCTGAGTGTTTAAACTTCTTAACTTCAGTTTAGGTAGATACCCCCTCTGCATGTTGGCTGTGTCAAGATGAGACTCAGGTGTAAAATTTTCCCCATAGGGTGGTTTCTGTGGGGTGCATGATTTAGAAGCAACTTGTTTCACATTTTACCAGGTGTGCTGCCATGGACTTCAGATGTCAATTTTTTTGACTATGTGTTTGCACATACTTAACACAATCTTGGTCTCAGCCAGAGCACCACAGGTATTTTAATTGTCAACCTACAATGACCCCCTTGTGTGGGCCCAAATACTGGTCTGTCAAGACTGCACAAGATTTGGGCACAAGAACATGAATGTGAATGGCAGGGTCAGAGTGACATTTCAGTCCAACCACATCATCTGCTTAGCAGTGTCTAGTCTCACTGATGGACACTGACTTTCACTGGTACTAGTGGGAACTGTCATTAGATTAAGAATATCCAGTCAGTACTCAAGTTTGTATACATTTGGTTATCACTTAGTCTTAAAAAAAATTTTGTGAGTGGATAAGAGTTGGAGTTTTTCTACTGGGAATAGCAAAATGTCAAGATTTAGTGTCATCAAAAACATAAGAAAGCAGGACCACAGCTGACATTAATCAGAGCAAATATATCTGAAAAACCTTTATATATACTGTTTGCATCTCCTGTGTCCCTGCTATGGTAGATTTCTTCTGTTATACAATGTTAGATCTAAGAGAAATTGAATTCCCAGAAAATAACTCTGAAAATGTCCTAGGTTTGCCTCCTGCGCCTTTAGTGAACGCTGTCACTTTACATTTGTATTGCTCTGGGTGAGGTTCTCTCTAGAAAGCAGAAATGGCTGGGGTCAAGTGGAAGCCCCCTGCTCCAGGGTACTCTGCCTTCTCAGCCACCACACACCAGCAGCTCCCAGGCCTGGCCATCCATCAGTCCTGTGCCTGAATTTTGCACTTCTTCCACTATTTGTGTCATTCTGTGTCCCCACGTTTTTTCTCAGAAATATTTAAGCCCTCCCCAGCCCCATGGGCCATACCTACTGGAAAGATCTGGTTAGGTTCCTAGCCAAGTCACCCAAATGCTCTGAGCTTGCCCTTCCCAACAATATGCTTCAAAAGGATCTCATCTGACCAGTGCGGATGTTTGTAGCTGAGACAGTGTTCTAGATGCTGTCTCTAACTAAAGGAGAGAAACAGGCACTTACACAGCATGATTCTCCCCATCCTAAACAAACAGAAAAACAACAAACAAAGCAGTCACTCCAGCTACAGGCTCCACTGACAAGGGAGGGAATATGCAGCAGCCAGCATAAATTTAGCTCGCTGCCTAACATGAAGTGAAACCTATTATCTCTTGATGACAGCCACACTTGTTCCTTTCCTTTCCCCAGGAAAAAGTCAGTATGGATGCAGCTATTTTCTTATTTACAGTGAGGTGTCCAAACCAACCTGGCATGGGACACTGAGCCGCGGAGAGCCCTGCCTGCAGCCATTCCTGTGGCTGGAGGCTGGAAGGGCCTCCCCTGACTGTGGCATCTACTCATCCATTCACATGGCTTTTGAGTAACATGAGGCATCTCCTACTCCTCCCTCGAGGACTAAACATGTTGCTTTTCCTGTGTTCCCAGCTCTCACAGCAGCTGATGACCTGCTGCAGGCTTATCTTCCGCACAGCACAGCATAGCATTTTAATTACTATATCCTAATTACTGTAATAATCGTAATGCAGCCTGAATACATCCCAGTGAAATCAGGAATGGTCAATGAAAGTACTGAATAAAATTTGCAAAGAGCAATTTCCCTACAGTTTGTTTGTATTTTGTTTGCTTGATTGTTTTTAATTACAAGGTACCACAATTAACACCCACCAGATAGATAGCTCCAGGTTCTTGGCCTAATTATGGGAAGGAAGAGCCCTGCTTGGGCTTTGCTCCATTTTCCAGGTTTCAGTGGAGTGTGTCAGATTAATTATAGGTTTGAAGCTACCATCACCATCATAGAAGGTGACATGAGCATTTGCTAATATGGACATTTAAACCTTTGGTCTTCAGATATGCAACTCAGTGACAATCCTTCCTGTGCATGTCCTGGCTGGTCACTTGCTGGCAATCAATGTCGATTTTCAGCCTAGAGAGACAGGTCTGGAAGCAAATGTTTCTCATCATTTTTCCACTGTAGACAATATTCCAAAGGTTACAGACAACTGGGAATAGTTTGAAGAACAGACTTTTGAAACACAGACATGAAAATGAAGCTCTGTTTACCTATGCTGTGTGGCAGACATCTCAGCTCTGGGGTAGATTGTTGGTAGTAAAACCACATGAATTTTCATGCAATGTCCCTGGAAAATGCTCCCACATTGACTATATGTGCATGTAGATTGAACATGGCATGGAGACACTTTTGTTCCCCAGTATTCAAAGCATTTTGTTAGAAGAAAAGTGGGAAAATAAATGTCTGAGAGGAATAAGCAGATGTTTGCTGTTAAAGATCAGCATGTTATACAATCGAGTTTACAATAACTGCTTTTAAATATAAACTAACTTCTGACCAGTGTTTTTCAATATACTGTGAAATCTGCATGTCATTCCTTTTGTCATTTGCAAGTAAACAACCACTGGAGTGTTTTATAGTTTGTGAAATATGAAAAGGGCTTTGTTCATAAGAGACTCCTTTGATTTACTGTAAGATGAGAACCTATGTGCCAGAAGCATTTTGGTTCTCTTAATCAGAACTGAGCAAACTTTTCTTCATCTTGACCGCTCTGATCTCATTGCCTAAACATACTAGCAAATAGCTAACAATTGTGGTGGCTTTTTTCCTTCTTTTAACATAGCTTTCCTTCCCTCTGGACAAGGCAGATGCTGGAGACTGGCTTCAGCAACCAGGAAAGGCCTCTTTATCTCCTGACAGGCCTACAGAGCCTGAACCCACAGAAACAACAATAATGAGGAAGCTTTCAAAAATAAACAGAGCAAATGGGTGCATCTTCCTTTTCCCAGTGCCTCTCTGCCAGATACTAAAGCCTAACTACTGTACTGAGTCAGCAGTTGCAGTTATAAAAAGCTGCGTTAGGTTTGCTAAGGGGGACAAAACCCCCTCTAAAATGTTGTCAAAAAGGTTAAATAAGTGTGAAGGACAGGTGTCTCTTCAAGGAAGAACTCACCTATTCCTGAAGCAAATGGACTGGCATTGAGGGAAGTATCTGAGGGAATGAACCATGTTGAAGGTGATCTAAAACAACCTGCACAGCAACCAGCATCCAAAGACCGAAATGAAATCTGGTGCACGTGGCCTGTGTGGTGAAAGTTGTACGAAATGCACCGATGTCATCACCCACACTCTGGTGATAACATCTGGACAGACATGGTGGCACCGGCCACAGATGAACTGGCCAGACAACTCTGAGAGTGTGAAGATTATCCTGTGCCCCGTGCGGGCCTGTGTCTCGGTTGTGGACAGAGTGACCAAAAAAATGTTTGAACAAGCTGGGCAGGATGGGTCATCCCCTCACACACCTACCAAGGCCTCAGCTTTGAAGAGTCAGCTTGCTCTGCTCAAGAGAAAGCGTACCAATGCTGCGCACCAGGGATGATCCTGTGGTTCTTCCCGCGTGACCGTGAGGAAGCGGGATGGTGAAATTACCTGGAGGCTAGAAACTTGGATATGGGAACTGCAAGACAAAATAACAGTCCAAAAGCATCCATCTGGGAAAATTACTGCTCCAGTGTCTGTTGAGTAGAGTAGAAGGGTTGACTGTGCCCTTGACCCTGACAAAGAGGCTTCTGTTCTGCACTTACAAATATTGAGTAATGAAGACTCTGACCAGGAATAGAGGGGCCTTGCCTTTGGCCAGGTGGAGGGAAGGGACAACTGGATTTACTGGACTGCGGAGATCAGACGGCCTGGCTCATCCGCCCCACAGGAGTATAAAGCTCGAGTGGACACCTGCACACAGTGTACCCAAGTGCCATCAGACTAAAAAGGGGCAGAATCCATCTGCATTTCTTCAGTGACAGGAGGATTCCAAAAACTGTCTGGCTTGTAGGCTGAGGTAAGTTTAACTGGGAATGAGTGCCAAAAGCCTCCTACTCTGACTGATCTGGAGTCTCTGTGCATCATTGGCATAGAGTACCTCAGGAGAGGGCACTTCAAAGACCCAAGAGGGTACCAGTGGGTGCACAGTATGATGCCTTGAGTACAGAGAAGATTAAAGAGCTGTCTATCTTGCCTGGTCTCTCAGATGATCTGTCAGTGGTTTGGTTGCTATGTTTGAAGAGCAGATTCCAATTGCTACCATGACAATGCAGCGGCGATGATATCACACCAACTGAGACTCCGTGTTTCCCACCCACATGTTGATCTGGTGACTGGAGAGCCCAGGAGGGATCAGCAGGACCTGCTCACCCCTTGGCCTGTTCACCATACGGCCAGTGCAAAAGTCTAACAGAGAGTGGAGACTAACACCCAACTGTCATGGCCTGAATGAAGTCACACCGCGGTGAGTGCTGCCATGCCAGACATGCTGGAACTCTGGTATGAACTGGAGTCAAAAGCTGCCAAGTGGCACACAACGATTTCTATCACCAGTGAGTTCTTCTTGATCCCTCCAGCAGCAGGGTGCAGCTTGTTTTCGGTTCTAGGGGTATCAAGTACACCTGGAATCGACCACCCCAGGGTGGCAACAACAGCCCTACCATTTGTAACTGGGTCTGTTGTAGGGCAAAGCAGCCACAAACAATTTTCGTCAAGCTGCTGGAACTCCTTTGGCTGGTTAGTTGTGCATTAGCCACAGCTGGGCCAGGTGGCCCTTTGCACAGCAATTGTCAGGAAACAGCTGACAGGGCCCATATCAAGCAGGAGTCAGACAATCAAGTAAAAGTTTTAGTATTTTCTGGGGCTGTATAATTGGTGTAGATTGGAAAGGGTGGGGGAGATATGGAATAAAAACACCACATGCAAAGATTTCCTCTTCACAGAGACACCCTTTTCACTCAGTTTTTTAGCAAAGCTGCATTTTGCATGATGTCCTACTGGATTTGAGTTTAAAAGGGAGGATAAAAATAATCTTCTTTGTGTTCTGTGACAAAATCACTGAAAAAGTGATTTAAGAGGAAGGAAAACTAAGCCAATATTCCTAGCCATCCATGTGTTTATCATATGTACATATGAGCAGAGGAGATTTCTCACCCTAGAGGAAGAACTAAATTGCAGGAGAAATTCCCAGGGACTTGGAGGAAATTTGGAGTTTCTGCTCTTTTTTAAGCATTATTCTCAGGAGTCCCCAGATAGATGCAAAAAGGGGTGGTAAAAGATTAATTATGCCCTGGAACAATAGCTGGGTTTTAAAAGGAGTTTATGTGTGGTTCAGCAGGACTTTACATTAGATCATTCCCTGAGAACCTGCTGGGTGTTACAGCCTGGCACCAGGCCGTTCTGGGTGTATGACTGCAGCCATGAACAAAGCTAAGCTTTGATCTAAACATCTAAGAAGATGTCCAGGGCTCTCAGAAGAAGAACTACAGTAGTTAGCATGCTGGCTAGCAAACATAAGCCTCCTCATTACTTAGGGTTTGGAGATATAATTTCACTCGTACAGGATATAAAGCCATTTCTTTCAGTTGAGATGGCAGATTTGCTTAACCCTGTGGTTTCCAAATAAATGCTTGCTGCTGTCTTTCCTCATTATTATAAAATGTGATGATTAGATATCTGCAAAGAGAGGTAATTTCAGTAATATCAGTAATTTCATGTAACAATGATGTAGCAAACGTGTGTGGGCTGATGACCCAGGCCTTCACTGGGAGGAGACAGTCCCAGGGCTTGCTTACCTTTCCTAATCTTAGTCCTGTATTTTATGGGAAATATTCATTGGATATGAATGTTAGAAAAGGCACTGGAAAAGGCATCCACAGGTGTCTGTATTAAGCAGACACCTGCGTTAAGCTGGAGACCACCTGCCTCACAGAAAATATGAACACCTAGCGCAGTCTGCTGAGCTCTGCAGCTGGGGTGGCTCCTCAGAGCTGGCTGCATACAGGCAAAGTCCATAAAAAAAAAATCCAAGTGCTTTTTCAAACATTTATAATTTACTTGGGGATCAGTAAAGCATTTCCCTTCATCTTTCTGATGTCCTGAGGTAATCAGTTTTAGACTCAGGAAGGAATACACAAAGTTCTGTGGATCTTACTCAGTTAGAAAGGTGCCAAGCACTAAATCCACCTCACAGATCATGTTCTAATTCTGTGATGCATCTGGCTTTTACCCCCAAATTTATGTGCTTGGTTAACTCTCTCCTAAGCAGCTGAAATGGAGAGTCTTGTCCTATAATCTCTGGTCCCACGACTGTTTGTATGGCACTGAGTAGCCACCAGCACCTGCTCCATGTGCTGCAGCACCCCAGCACGGCCTGAGCACCCAGCACCCTCCTCTGCCCCGTTAGACTTTCTGTGCTTTTTCTGGATCTGAGTGCTCTGTGCAGCTGTGAAGCTGCAGCTGATGACAAGAGCTTGCCTGCTTTGCCAACACTGTTGAGAGGGAATCTGAATGTTCCAGGAGATTTACAGGCATAGGAATAAAGTGGCACACCAATCTGAAGCTGACAATGACTGTGTTTGTACAGTCACTTAAAAAGCCTACCCGAATAATTTGAGAGCTAAAAATGAATGTTTCTGAGCACTTTCATAGCCACAGAACAATTTTAGCATCTTGTTAATTGCATATTTTGCAGAAACATTAGCTTTTGGCTCAGGAAAATGCAACCGCAGAATGCAGTGCTCATTATTGACAGTCCCACTGTCTTGGGTGCCTTATTTCAGGATAGAGATGCTTCTCAAAACAGTTTTCAGTCAAGACCTGACCTTCCAGCTACCTTGTGTCTTCGTGACTGTCTGCACACAGGATGTCACAATCTTTGAAGATTTGCTCTTTCAAGAACTGAAAGGACAAATCTAAGTCAATAGTTACCTTCATTTTACAGATGGAGATTGATTAATTTCCTTGCCCAAGATCACTATCCCAGTTTTCATGACAGCAGAGAGCTCAACACAGTGCTCTTCAGTTCAGTGCCATCACCACAGTCATCCTGTTCTTACTAAAATTTCAGTGCATGGCAAAGGCAACATCTTTGGATCAACATTGCTTGATTTTGCTCTAATGGATTCAGTTCAGTACATTAACTCCTATGGTGAATCTTCCTTTTTTTAGGGGGAAAGGTGAGCTTAAAGCCTATGCTGCTTCTTTTTAGCAAGGATTTTTTTTAGAAGAGCAAAGGGAAGCAGGAGGGAATTTAAGTTATATAGGTCAGACCCATCTGGCAAAGTTTGATGTACACACCTTCTGTCTGTGATGGATGCCTTAAAACTAGTTAATACAAGCACAAACTGTGCTTATAAGGTGTCCTGTAAGATTATAGCTTAAAGGTATAAATTTCTTTGATCTTGGAAATTCTACATAAGTTTATGTAAGGACACCTTTGACTTCAGGAATTCTGTTATTAAGCTATTCGTGTTATTTCCTGTTCGTTGTTTTGGTTTCTTTGCGGGGTGGTTTTAAAAAAATTATAAGAAAAAGTTGTTCTGAGTGAGGTTTGAAATAGCTAGAAATCTTCCTTACTGCTCCAAAGCACTCAGAGGAGACAGATTCTTGCACAGTCAGACCTGCTCTGTGAGCTTGACTTGACTGATTTAACTTGAAAACAATAATGCACCCAAACAAGAATCTGAACTCCTTCCCTTAGGGTTTTCTGCCCTGATCTCTTGCATGAAGACACAATTCACATTTTTCATCTCTCTTAAAACAAATTAGTCCCACATGCCAGCATGACTTAGTGATTATGTAGTAATTATCTCGAATATTTATGCAGGTTTTCAACAGGTAATCTTGGAATGAGTCATCAGAAGGATTTTGTGCTCTTGTGAAGTTTTGTCCTACCTCCTGCTTAAAAATGTCATTTAGTTGCTACTGAAATGGTTTCTGCTCTGCTTGAATTTAATCAAGATTTTCATTCTATCTGCATTATTTTTCTTACTGCAATTGAGATTTTAGGTGCCTTTTAACTAATATTTGACTAACTTATCTATTTGCATGGATTAAGCCTTAATTTTGTTTGAACGTCACAGACTTCATCTTTGAAATTATTTGCCTAAATGTGGGTGTTAAGTCACAGAAACGAGATTTGAATTAAGAGAAAGTAAATCAGAGCTAAAGAGTAAGGTGCTGACTCTACATCACTCTCCATGCTAAGACAAAAAGAAATTATCTGCCTATTTGTTCACTTCAGTCTTTCTGACATAGTCACTGTTTATTTTGCTGGGGTTTTTTTGTTTGCTTGTTTTTCTTTTTTAAAAAGCAAGACCACTTTTGCATCTTCTAAATCCAATACTGGTATCTCTTCAAATGAGTAAACTTTCGTAAATGGCTTCGGATTACTTTGCTTTTTTTGCAATTAAATACCAGTCTTTCTTATCCAGTTCAGTTCTATTTCGATATATCAACCAAAGGTCTGGGATGACTTACTTTCCTCATTGATAATAAAAAGGAGCATTTTGTTTTGACTTTTGACTCCCTTTTACCCTGAAGTGTGTAGAAAAGCCTATCTCTGGTTTTGTGCAGCAGAGAAGTTCTATTCCTTTGATTTTTTTTTCACCTTTAATAGAGTTTGTCTGCTACATACCTGTTAATCGAATGTGTATGTCTGTCTTGCTCTCTAGTGCAGTCATGGGGTACTGCTAAATTACTGGCCCTGCGTTTCTGTTTTTCTTGAACAAAGTCTTTTTTCAGTCAGGTTTTTGTGGCAGAGCTTACACACAAAGCATGTAGGACTAGGTGCCACGTGGCAAGCACTTTCTCTTCTAGCTGTGCTGAGGAGAGCTCTGCACTTGAACTCATGCCTGTAGCAATTTAATATGAGAAATGGAGATTTCACGTGCTTGATTGCAGCACAAGAAGCGTAAACCATCTCCCTCCAAAAGCTGAATGCATGTGGTCCAGCTCTTGCCCTAGTGTACTAGTCTGTGGCAAGTTTTCAAAAGAACCATCTTTGGCTAGTCATTCTATTTTATTTTTTAACTTGTCTGCTCTGCTTTCTTTCTCAATTTCTTCCATTTTCTCACATCTGCTTTTTACTTTTCCATGCTTGCTTTCTGTGTCCTCATATTCCTTTAACCTCTCTTATTTTCTCCTTTTCCCTTGTCCCTTTCAATTATATTCTCTCTCCCCTCTCTCGTTCTTTCCTTCCTTGTTGCTTGCTATCCCCCCATATTATTCTGGTTTTTGTACCCACACACCTACTCCCTTCAGGCTGCTCTACTGCTGTAGCTGGCAGCTGATCTCTGTCAGGCAGCCCAGCCAAAATTGAAACTAAAGATGGATTTTTTTTTTT
>VZTX01013622.1:14003-81496 GCA_013400915.1 Pardalotus punctatus
TTTTTTGGTGTTTTTTTTTTTGGTTTTTTTTTCCTTTTAAACCAACTGGACTAATAATAATTGCAGTTTGTCACACACTCTCAGTGGGAAATGTTTTGTGAGTAAATCTCGGTCAATCATAATCTGGCACTGTAATAAGGACCTTGTTTAGTCTAGGGGCACTAAATAAATTGGCCTTACATCTTTGCTTTCAAGCTGTATTTGAGCCGTGTTTTGTAATTGCCATTTGCATGCCAGAGGGATTGCGTAGGGGTGCTACTCAGATCAAAGTTGCATTCATCTGGGCTTGGGTGTATTAGCTGCAATTAGTAATGTAATTTTAGGAGACAATGCCACATTTGTAGGATGAACTGAAACTACAGCAGCACTTTAGCAAAAAAAGCAATGTTGATGCAGTCTGTTTCTCTACCAGTAGCAGAGACTAATTGCAGCAGGAGGTATTTTTATTATACACATGAAATCCCCTGACATATTTCCAAACTACCATGAAATAGTAGCTGAAACTTCAGGTACTTCAGAGCTGTGCCTCTCACCAAGTGGAAGGAAAGCAGTGCAAGGAGAGGACATTTGTTTTGTGTGTTGCATGGGGACATGAGAGAGAAGTGGCCACGAGTCAGAGAGAAAGGCAGGAGGGTTTGGGGTTGTATTTCAGGTTCCTGTCTGTCTTCTCATTAATTAGTTGCTACTTTTCCCCTTCCAAGGACGGTCTGCTTGGACACGGTTTTTGGTACTGAGGAGAAAAAAAGCCAAGACAGCAACCTTTCCTTTCACCTGTCCCTTTAAAAAACAAAATAAATGTTATGCATTTTGATAGGTGATTGTTTTGACTCTACTCCGTCATCTTGCTCTTGTCTCTGTCCACAGTAATTCTTTCCTGCTCTGACCCAGTGTACAGCATGGGAAATGGTAACAGACCCTGAGGAAACTACAGATGCAACGGCTACAGCCTTTGCAAAGTATGGCTGTGTGTGAGGAAGGTCGTTAATGAGGTCATTAAAGGTGAGATTATGAGTACTGCAGAGTGTGGCAAATCACAGTCAAATTGTGCCTTAAACTTCCAATACTTTTATCAATGCAAAGATATCCAATAAAAACTGTCTTTTGGATATGCACATTCAAGGGGCTGCATTGTTTAAAATTCTAGACATCCTCATGTTTGGCTACGAAAAAAACCATTTTGATTTGAGCATTATAGGTCACGCTTGTGCATCCCAAGAACTGAGCTCAAGTGTGATGTATCTTTAAGAAACCAAAATGGGTCCAAGGGAATTGTTCCTGTTAGACTTGTCTGACATGGATGGCTTTTTCTGTTGTCTCAAACCCATCTCCACATGACATGAGGAACTAGCACATAGAGAGCGGGTACCTGTCTGTGACCTTATTACAGATCCCAGACATATGTATCTATATGTGGTCTTCAATAAGGACCATTACAGAATCAAAATTCAGGTTGGGAGTCACCTCAGACTCAGAGCAGGGCCAGATGTTGTGTCTGGGCAAGTGTGAACACCTACAAGGATCAAGACTGCATAATTTCCTTCAACATTTGGTCCAGTGCTCGACCATTAAAGAGATATAACTGGGTTTAGATAGGAAGAGGGAAGGGAAAGCTTCACTGCAGACTAATTCTTAAAATGGGTAGATTTGGTTAGTGCAAATGTGCTTGTGGATTGGGCTTCTGCTCTCCTTTGAATGCATTACAGATAACATAAAGATGAAAATATATTGAACTGATGTTCTTCCCTGCATCTGGAATAAAATACGGACAGAAGAAGAGGAACTAAGAAAAATGTTTGTTACCAAAAATCAGCTTCCCTGAGCAGAAGAAGTTACAATTTATTCTCTTTTGTACACAGATGCATTACTCTTACAGTGTTAATTACAGTATTGTTTTAATCTACTAATTGTTTTGAGATTTATATTTGTAGTTGTGGGTTTTCAATTCAAAAATCTGACATTTTGCTTTTGAAAAATGTGTTGTATTTCATGATTGTCAATTACTACTCAATTATAAACCTTTAACTTCCGCAAAGGCCCATTGGTGGTAAAGATATTTATGTAAGCCAAGCAATTTGGAACTAGCTCAGGGTCTGCAGTAAAATGCTCAGCCAAATGGTGTTGACAGTAAATGGAATTTTTTTTTTTTAATATATTTTTAAATGTATTTTTAAATGGGTAGATCACAATGGTGGCTGAGAAATCTTTGCTGTTCCCTTCCCTCCCATCAGTAGCACTCATATCCAGGCTGAATAAATCCTTTAACGGCATTCTTTGCTCGGGGCCATTTGATGTGGTTCCAACAGCTTCAAGCACAGGAGACATCCAAACTGCTGGAAGTTGAAAAGGCTGAAACTCCACCATCATGGGAGTCCAGAGTGGCAGTGGGGCAGCTTGGCAGTCAGTGCCTTGCAGAACCAAAGATGCACACATAGAGTCCTTCTGCTCTCCTGCTCTCCAACACTCCTGGAGCATCTTTCCCAGGGACTGGGGCTGCGGGAGAGCCCAGCAGGGTGGTGGCAGAGAGCAGAGAGCATTGGGAGCAAAATGGGACAGATTTTCTGCTTGTTGGAGGGTAGCTGCTGGAAGGAACAGCAGTGACACGTGTGCCCTGGCCCAGCTGAAATGAGTGTGGATGTGGAGCCATGGTCCCTGCTCCCTGTGCTGTAGTAACGAGCCCATCTGCCAGGAGGTGGAGATGGTGAAGGTGATGACCAAGCCACAGGGCTTCTGGAGCAGGGCGATGTTGTCACTGTTGTGTCCATGAGACTCTTTCCTCAGGTGGTGTCTCAGGGATATATGGTTCCCTGTGGGTTTTGCTGTAGTTTGGGAGTTGGTTCTGAATGTTGCTAAGCCCAGTGGTTCAGCAGCCTGGTGACTGTGAACAGGCTCTGCCTATTCAGAAGCTGCAGCCAAGAAACGGATGGATGACTGCAGCAGGAAAGGCCAGAGGAAAGGCAGCCTGTTGACCATGAGCACCTTTCCTGGACAGAAAGTGATATCTCTGCATAACATCGGTCATTTGTGAGTGCAGCACCTCCCCCTGCAGCAGGAGGTCCTGAGGAGTTCAGCTTGAGGGGCAAACAGATGGCTGGATGCTCCAGCCTCAATCCATCACCTCTTTCCAAGACCTAGGCTGGCTGCAGCACCAATATTCCCTCAAACCAAGGCTTTCTCTCTGACGGCTGTGCAAATGAAAAAGTTCATTTTAACAAAATTCCCAAGTAAGAAACCCCAAATAATTACAGGAAACCACCACAGAGGTATACAATATCTGGTTAAAGACCTTGCTGAAAACTGAACAGATTATGCTTGTTATATGTGGTTAAACTGGGCCGCTAATATTAAGACTGTTTGAAACACAAAATAAATTTTCTTCTGTCAGAGCTTGTGATTCAGTGTTCACACATGCTAGACTCCAGTTAAATGATTTACTGTACTATTTAATGCCTTTCAGCTGTCAACCGCACAAAACAATCCCTTGAATGATCTGCCAGCAAATAAAGGCAACAGTTGTCCAAGGTGGAGTTGGGCCAGGACTACAAAACCCAATGTTCCAAGACACACAGGAGCAATCACGTAAACCCCATGACCCACACTTGGTAGTCAGAAAAGTGAAGGCCACACAGTTGTGATTGTATCTGTGAAAACACATCATTTGAAACATACTGAGACATTCATTCTGCTGTGGAGATTTTGTGAGTGGTTGCCTTTACAGAGGCTTGTATCAGAAGCATGCTGCAGTTCTGTGCCTTTATGAGCTCTTCTCTGTTCCTGTTCTTTAAACGGTGTGAATTTTTGAAGTGTTTCTCAAAACTCTTTCACAATAGCTTTTTAAAATTTCTAATTCTCACATAGCAACAGGCTGAAGAGAAACAGTTGTCATGGGACAGTGAAAAATACACTTCAGAAGGAAGGAAATAAAAAAGCCACTGCTCTTCTCAAATTATACATTTTAGGGTTTGACATGGCCTTGAGCTCCTTGCGTTGTCCTTGACAAGCTGAAGTCCTGGCATATGACCAAAGATCAGTGTATGAACAGCACCTTGTTGTGACTTCAGTCATTATTCAGCTTCCTTCACCTCTGGAGTGAAATTGTAGATGCACTCAGAAATTAAATACCTGCATTGGGATTTGGCTTCAGTTTTGGGTTATTCACCACTTTACATGTTTAAGACCAGACCAAACTATTAGACCAAATCTAAGATCAACACAGCGTGGAAGAAACCAAAACCTTGTCTTGCCATTTCTTTATGAAGCCTGTAATTTATTTTTAGCTAATAATGTATCTTTTAGAAGGTCTTGCTTTTAAGACCAGATGATGAAGAATCTGCTGCAGTCCCAGGTAAAACCTAACACTTATTTAATCCACTGTTAATAACATATATGCTGGTTCCAGTGTGAAAATTCTCTAGATTCAATTTTTCAGGCCCAGCAGGCATTTTTGTGAAAGGGAGTTGGTTTTGCAAGTAGCTGAAGATCACTGCTGGGATACCTTTTGAAGATCTTATCCCTTCTGCTGATCTGCCAGAGAGTTGGTCAACCTCACTTATTCAACAGAAAACTGCTTGTTTTTTCTGGTGAGGATAGTGTAGGGAATGAAGAAAAGACCTCTCTTCTAGCAGCAGGGAGTGTTTTGGGCAGCCCAATCAGTCCTCCTGAAACGTATTTGAAGTCTCTCACCGTGTCACACACTTTTCTACGATTCTGAATAGCTCTTGCAAATTTCTTCCGAATTCTCATAAATTTTCTATGATCACTTGAAATATGGATACTGAAAGCAGACTGGGTTTTTCCTGGAACTAGTACTAGAGGTCTTTAATAACATGATTTTTCATTCTGTCACAGAAAATTACATCAGCATCACTGCGAGGTCCTCTCTTGCCCTTTCCTGTGAGCTATGATTCAGTACTGTCTGAGAGGGAAAAGAGCCCCTGTCAGCTTCTCATGGTTGTTCCCCTCTGTACTTTGGTGGGTAACTCAGCTGGGAGAGCTCTGCTAAACTGGGAAAAGTGGGCAGGATCAATCTACATGAGATGGCTCTGAGTCTGGGACAGTCTCCAGGGCTTGGCTAACACTGCTGGCCCAGAACAGTCTGAAAGTCAAATAAACCTCCACACATTCAGCAGAAGTTACTTCTAGTCTCCAAATACATCCTGGAAAAGAGGAAGCTATGTTTGTGCCATGTAGCCGTGTTTTTAAATCTGAAGCAGTGGGGCAGCAGCTTTATAACTGCACTCCAGTTTCACAGCAAAATCATTTGTCTCTAATAACTTCAGAGCTATGAAACAGCAGTGTTGTATCACTGTCTGTTTATAAGAGGAGGAAATGTGAGTGAAGTGTTGCACAACAGATAGGAAGGTGGCAGTAATAATGAAGTTATAATTACTGTTAATTGATTGCCAGGTTTTTAAAAGATTCTCCCCACCACCCCCCTGCCAATTTTGAACGGACGTTCACTGTCTTGTCTTTTTGAGACTTTAATTGTTGTGCTGGGTATGACAGACAAAGCATACCTCCCAATTAGCCACCTCTTCCATGTAATTATTCCCTCTCTATTTCCTGGAATGTGGAAGGGGACACATACAAAAGGAATGTGATTTGCTAGGAGAGAAAGCAGAGTTAGAAAGAAACACAGGATTTTGCATTCCTCTTTTGATCAAGATGTGTTCAG
The DNA here is from genome assembly GCA_013400915.1 of Pardalotus punctatus. NCBI lineage: Eukaryota > Metazoa > Chordata > Aves > Passeriformes > Pardalotidae > Pardalotus > Pardalotus punctatus. The sequence goes on from VZTX01013622.1 coordinate 19,675, forward strand.
CAGATCTTTTATCGTAAACTCTTCCAGAATAACCTCTGCAATGGATATTAGAGCACTGCAGCGCAGTCAGAGCTATTGAATGATGACATGCCAAATAATGAACTTAAAAAATGAACAAGAATCTAAATATCTAACTGCCCTCATGGCACTCTTCAGGTACTTTCTGTATGTAACAGCTCACTTTTTTTAACCTAGGTGTTGATGTCACTCATTTGCTTCAAAGACTGCTCTGTCTCAAGCAGAATAGACTCATCTAAGTGAACAAAACCTATTTCAGTCAAAATACTAACAAACAATTTTCTTATTGTCCTCTAAAACCCGAAGGAAATATCACATCCAAGACATTCTGCTGGCCACGTTGTTGCAGCTCCTCTTGCTTGTGGGTGGTCTACAAGGTGCTCAAAAATGCTGTAGTACTATCGTACTTAGACAAATGCAGTTAAACATAGTGTTACTGCAGTATTGAATTGCTCCTCCAAAAAACCAGAAGTGGTGTATTCTAAACAAACGGAATTCCTGTGGATATTCAGTCACTTGGGTCTATTTGATTGTTTGTTCATTTGTTTATTTGATGTTACTATGTTTTAAGACAAACCAAAAAAAGGAAGCATAGCAGAGTGGAAACACCTAAATCAAATATTTGATGAAAGGCTGGGAGAGCTGGTGTTATTCAGCTTGGAGAAGAGAAGACTCTGAGAAGACCTTTTTGCAACCTTTCTATACATAAAGGGGGCTTATTAGAAAGATAGAAATACTTTTTACCAGGTCCTGTAGTGACAGGGGCAATGGTCTTAAAATTAAAGAGGGTAGGTTTAGATTGGATGTAAGGAAGAAATTCTTTACTGTGAGAGTGGTGAGGCACCAGCACAGGTTGCCCAGAGAAGCTGTAGATGCCCAATCCCTGGAAGTGTTCAAGGCCAGGTTGGATGGAGCTCTGAGCAACCTGGTCTAGTGAAAGGTGTTCCTACCCACGCCAGAGGGACTTTGAACTAGATGATATTTAAGGTCCTTTCCAACCCAAACCATTCTGTGGTTCTATATTACTACATTGTACATCTTTACAATTAAAGATGTTCAGGAACAGCTACAAAAACCCACAGTGATCCCTGTTTCAGCTCCTGGGTGGCAACAAAGATGAACTTCCAGGGGATCACTGTGCACACATCACCTGGGGTTGCTGCCCATTTTCAAATACCAAATAGTGGGGTCCTCTGGTGCTGGGGGAGTTCCTACTCTCACTGATCACAAAGGCATGTGGAAAGGAATAGAAACTCCAAACTCATGTCTCCTTAGAAGTCCCTCCCATCTCACTTTTAAGTGGATTGCTGTAAATTGTAACATCTAAACCACTCAGGACCTCTAAAGTGTCAAACTGGGTTAGCATTTCAGCTGCATTTCAAACACAATTGATTCCTTTTAGGAATAAGTCTTGGAGGTGGAACTATCACTACTGAGTCAGCCTTATGCATGATAAATACAGTGAAGCAGTACAGTCAATTCCAAGCACTCATTTCAGAGAATACTCTCTCTATTGTGGCTGTAACTGCAAAAGGGGAGAAACCTTTATGCAAACAGACTGGTTTAAAAAACACTGAGTGGATTGTGCTGAATATTCATTTAACTTTTTTAACAGTGACACCATCTGAGAGATGTATACGTGTGGCACTCTCCAGATAGACCAAGGGAGAGGTGGTACCCACAGTGGTCACTGAAGGGTGGAATTCTGCATGCTGAAAATGGCCATGACCTTAATTAAACTCTCAGACTTTCAACTGGATTACCCTAATTTGAAGCAAGCCAGAGTCCAGCACACAAGCAGCTTCCATAGTAGCAACAGTAGTCCAACAGTAGTCCAACAAAGACTGGCAATTTGTAGTAGGAGGACTGGGGAAAATGCCAGCCCAGGGTCATTGCAGACTCCATTTGGGCAAGGGTCCTGCAAGCTAGTGATGGATAGCAAAGAAACTTGATGCACAAGGTATAAATACTGTGGGGTAGTCTTTCCAAATACTGCCTGAATTTGTGGAGTCCCACTGGTCCTTGCCTAGGAGTGAGGCTCACTGGGATGTCTGGGTAGGTAGGATGCAGTACAGCTGGAGTAGGCTGATTAAGGGTTGTATCTGATTAAGGGTTGTAAAATCAAACGCTCAGAGCAGTCAGAGCCAGCTAGCTCTGTAAACCCTGCTTAGTGCCCCAGTGCCAGCTTCTCAGCCATAAAATCCCCCAAGCATATGCCAGGAAACAAAGTGTTAGAAAGGACTTGTGAGGATGTCTCTCACAAGCATCTGAACTAATTTTGAGCTGTGGTTTGGCCAGACAGGGTATGTGTGTTAAATTCTCTGAAAAAATTCACATTTCCATGGAACGATTTGTGCAACGAGGCTGCTCCTGTCTCCTGATGGGCTATGTGGAAAGGGATTAAAATGCAACCTCTGTAACTAATATGAGTAATAGAATATGTTGCTCTAAGTAAAAAATACACAGTGGGGCTTTTTTTAACTTAAATTTGTGAGGGTTCATTTAAACTGAACTTTAGAAAGCCACAGAGATAAAAAATAAATCTTCTCAGATCTGCATGTGTGCCTTTCCCAAACCTTGCTGTTCTCCTAACCCGTTTGTTCTGTGCCCAGTTCAGCTTTGCACTGCTGCTGAGTGTGGGTCACTTGCATGGCTGGACTGGGCTGCTGCCCCCAGCCAGCACCAAGAAGTGTGCAGTCAGCAGGGCTCCAGCAGCAGCTGGGTGCTGGGAGCCACTGAGGGACTGCTCTGGGGCTCTGTAGGCATCCTGTCAGAAAGATGCAAGGAAAAATAAATAGCAACTGGGATTCATTGCCCTTGAGATTTTTTTTAACTAGATGCTTTTCTGTTTTAAGTGTCATGTGAGCAAACCTTGCTGGCACATTTTAGAGCTGGAGAGGGTGTCACTGGTTTAATCATGGTCATAAGGTCTGGCTAGGTCCTGGCTAATTGTAGCACATCACCTCACTGAACATGAAGCCATATCCACACAGCAAGGCCTGGGGGATTTAGTAGGATTTAATCCCTATAATGGCTGAGAGCACTTCCCACTGATGCAGTTTCTCCAGGCTTGAGCTGAAATGACAGCAAGGCCTGGAGCTGCCATGAAGCCATGGCTATGAGCAATGCCTCAACACCCACACACACATTCCCCCTGGCCCAATGCAATGCTGTGGGCAGTGCAGGCATCAGGGGAATCCTGCCGTAATTTCAGGCACCCTCTCTGCTGCTACCAGATCTCCCCTTAGTATCTGCAAGTAGGAATTTTTTCAGCAGTAGGCAATCCCAGTAGAACAGGTGTAGAGAAGTGAGAGGAAAGGAAAGGTAACAAATCTGTCCAGCAGAAACAAAGCTGACATTTTTGAATTAATAGCAGCAAGTCTGGCCAAAGCTTTGAGTCTGGTTTTTGGAGTTTGAATCTTATAGGCAGCAAGTCATCTGGAACAATTTTGAATTTTTTCTTTATAACTTTTTTCCTTAACATTCCTTGAAATGCAGCTGAAGTTGGAAGAACAACTGGACCATTCAGTCACACCACATGGGGAAAGTGTGCCGAGTCCTGGCAGCCAGTGCTGTCTCCTGGTCAGAAAGACCCCATGAGCAGCACCCAGTGTGTGTGGTGGTGCTGCGCCCTGCTGCCCCTGATACTTCTGCTTTGCAGGTGGTGCCAACCCAGGCTGCCAATTCATGCATAGCATGAACAAGGAATGTCCACCATTCTCTCCAGCTCCCCAGCAGTCAAGTGAAGATGTGAAGAGGCACTGAAAGAAATATGCATGAAATCCAGCAGCACAGACAGAGCCAAGGGGATACCAACCTAAAATGCAAACTAAAAAAACCCCAAAATATCAAAAAAGCATTTGCATCAGTTTCAGTAATGGCAGTGGTACAAAAGGGGCAGTTTGCCCTTAGGGTGTCTGTTTCTGCTTTCTTTGCCTTGTATATTTGTCCTTTGAACTGTTGTGCATATCTGCACATAGCAGGATGCCAATATTAGATACCCAAATTATCAAGTACCATTAAAAGCCCTTTGTAAAGCTATAATTTTATCAGTTGCACAAACTGAGATTTCTTGGGTAGAGCTATAGAGATTTAACATTTTATGTTCTACTCATTTTGATCACTTTACACCTGCCACTTACAAGGGCAATGTCTGGCATCTTGCTCTGGCTAACTATAAACTTTCCAAATATCATTAAAAAGGCAGTTTATATCTGACTTATTGTAGTGGATTGGTATTTTGACTTATTTTTGTTATTTTTAAATAATTGTCATCTCTGGCACACTTTTTTTCCTCATATGTATGTCCTGTCCAGCGACAGAGTGTGGTAAGTTCTGTAGTTTATTTTCTAATGGCAAAATTGCTTCCAACTTTTGACTTTTTCTGGAAAATTCATATCTTCTTTTAGCATTGTCAGTTATTACAGACTTTTGACTTAAAACTCTGACATCAAGGACTGTCTCTGTTCAGGAAACTTTGTGCTCACACTGGCAAAGCCATGGAAGTTTTCTGTAGAAAATTAATGCTATTTAAAAAACAGAGTTGTGTTTCAGTGTGTCTTTGAGGACTATTTTTTTCCTTTTGTAACCTTTCTGACAATATTCTTCTCATATTTCCAAAATTCCATATTTCTTCTGATATTTCCAAAAATCAGTGGTGAAACTCTGAAAACAAAACAGCAGCATTATCTTTATGCAAGTAGCAAAAAATCTGCTCCATATAAAAGAATGCACTTGCTATTTTTTAAGGAAGCACTTTCTAAGAAATTCACAGGAGCAGAAAAGTTCAGCCAAAATATGTGAGGAATTTTAAGTAAGAAATTTCTGTGCTTTTTACTGTATCATGGGACAAATCACTTAATCTTTGCTACAGAAAGCACAAAAAGCACGCAAATGTGACATTCATGTTTGTACACAGCTCCTGCGGGATCTCTGGACATATAGAGCAGCTGCACAGTTAATCTCAACCTAATATTAATCTCCTCATCACTTTTAAGAAAAATATTGAAAAATGTATCTTTCATCAACAGCTCCCCCCACGTTTTCATCAACCAAGTGTTTTCTGCTCTGCCTCAGGAGATGGCATCTTCCATCTTTTTTTAATCTGAACAGGGCACTTTCGGAACAGCACTGACTGCGGGCAGAGGCTGAGCACCTTTCCTGCCCACATCTCCTCTTGCTGGCCTTGGTGAAGGGAAAAGTCCAGCTTTTCCCACAAGCAGCTGGAATTTACCACCCAAAGGCTCCACACTCCTACAGGCCCTTGGTAGGTCACAGACGTGCCAGTGTCCCATGGAACACACAAACCTGAGGGCTGGGAACCATCATTTTGGAGCCCACCAGCAGCGGCTGTTACATGTCCATGCTAAGCAAGCTGCTCCTTCAGCAAGCCTGAGCTGTTCTGCTGCCATCATCCTGGAGCAGGCCATGAGGACAGTGAACAAGCCACCTTGCTCAGGCTGTTTCTCACTACTGCCCGGGTGTCAGGGGGCTGGCCTGGCCCTGCTCCCCTTCCCCAGCTGCGTTTCTTCCTGCACTGGACCCAGAGGGCTCTGCAGCCGTGGGTGGTGACAGGGGGTCAGTCTCCTGTTGGGTCAGCCTTGCTGGGCAGCATCCACAGCTCCACCACACAAAGGACAACCTAAGAAGGGGCCCTTAGAGAGCCATCCAAGTCTTGACTAACAGATCCATTGACACTTTAATAAACTAGACTTTTTCCTTTGTAAATCAAAACCTCTCACTCATTAATTTTATGCTTACATTTTTTTATGTCTCCCAGATAATAAAATGCCAGAACTACTGTATAGCAAGGATCAGTAATAATTAATTAGATATTTACTGTTCTTCAGTGCAGACAGAAACCATGTTTCCTGCTTCCAGGCGAGATCACATTACAAACCATGTGGCCCTTGACTGCTGCAAGAGGCAGCACCCAAACCTTCTACAGTCTGATTGCAACACAACACAGGACCATCACCCTTGAACAGGAAACATGGCCAGGGATGGACTATTACCTGCTTGGACAGAAGCTCTGGGAAGATTATCCTGAGTACCTGAGGTGCCAGGAACTGGGCACACTGACATGGCTGACCGGAAGCGCCAGGGGAAAGGAGGATGAGGTGGCGGATAAGTACAGGGAGCGAAAAACACAGGCTTCCATGTTATCCCCTCCTTGGCAGAGAACCAAGAAGAAGTTGCTCTTCTGAAATATTTTTAAGAACTGGGGGGCTAAAAGCAGACACAGGGAAACCAACCCCACAGTGCCACTGTTTTACAAGGGTGCTCTGGAAAAGCCATCATCCCAGCCCAGGGCTGATGAGACCGCAGGAGGCCACACACAGCAATACTCAAAAAACTAAAGTAGCATCTTTATTTTATACATAACTGTCAGTAAAAAAAGTTTATTACATAAGAGCTATTCTGTTTACAATATATTATATTGCTTCAAGCTGATGCAGAAAGTTCATACATTATAGCTCTACTTTGTTTACAATATATTATGTTGGTTAAATGGCACCACTGCAGTTTATTTTTAATACACAGTACTTCACAAAACTGTAAAGCCAAAAATTACATTGAATTGAATTATTCAGTTTTTAAATTAGGCAACTTACTTATTTATTTATTTTTCTTAGGGAAAAGTCTAAATATACCATTTGTAAAAATTTGTAAAATGCACCTTTCTTTTGTCTTAGGCAAATTACATCTGTAGTCCTTGAAATAATTCAGGGTTAGCATCTACAAGGTTTTCTCCTTGAATATTGATACTTAATTTTTGGAAAATATTTGTAGCTATATAACCAAAAAAGGAAGTTTAAATGTAACTGAAGTATAGTACAAAACACCATTCAAAGCACTGAAAGAAGAATCCTATATAATCATGCTACAGAAGTATTTATAAAAGTTAAAAGGAATAGTAAGTGTCAGCTCAGTGGTTTATAATGAAGCTAATAAAATTCCAGCCGGCAATCTTAACTGTAATGAACAGCATTTTAACATTCAATCCATGAGAGGTTAATGAAGGCTGTGAACTTTGTGTAACACGAACCATTTCAGATGTTGGAGTTCACCAGATATAATTGGATTCGGGTGGAACATGCCTCTCCTCAGCCCTTTTTGGCGAAGGCGTGTGCTGCCTGTGCTTGCTGCCTGCTGGCCTCAGGGCGCTCAGACCGCTGGCTCCGTACCCTGGAAAATTATCCAGTTAAAGAAAAAAGAATCCACAGAAGTTGGGCTCGTGATCCACAGCTAATATTTCAAGTGGAAACTGTCCCCCCATTTGAACAAAGGATTTTGCTCTGCCTTATGAAAGTGCTCACACCTCTCTGTTACCCCTCAGGATTGACAAAGTCCTGGCAGACAGAAAGAAATGTTTGCACCTGGCCAGGGAGCCCAGGGACCATCAACACACCCAGGCTGTCACTCAGCCCTGGGTTCACATGTGTATCTCCCACACCAGCTGGGTGACAGTCATGATGATCTGCCAGAAACAGGCTCTAGAATGGGGCATAAGCAACCCCCCAGGGAGAGTCTGTACCAGCTACCTGAGCTGGGCTTTGGTTTATGGCTGAATGCAAGAAAAAGAACAGCAGTGACCATAAACACCTAGGGGGAAAAAAAAGAACAGTCTGAAACAGGTTTAGTAGAGCTGCTTTGTTGTGGAAAATGAAAGTGAACAATAAAAATGGAATCCAAAGTATTATGCTGTAACTTTTTATAGGTTCCTTTACCCATCTCATTACTTAAAGCTCATAGAAATTGCTCTGAAAAACTGAGTCCCATTTGATTTTTTAGCCACTTCTTTTTAAGAAAACAAACTTACCAAGGAGTCATTCACTTGATGGAATATGAAACAAGTCTCTCAAACTAACTATAAATCTCCTCCCAAGACCCAGTGATGGAGTACTGAAAACCTTTGTTTTACTGTTTGAAGATTAGGAAAATGATGCTTGAAAGGCTCTTGAAGCAGTCATTTCTGTATAGCATCAGGTGTGTAACACCTTGGATACAACTCCCAGGGCTTGTTTCTCACTTACTTTTATTGCAGTGTCTTCCATGCCAGCCCTCTTTGCACTGGCATTTGTTGGGCTCCACACAGGTGCCATACAGGCCACAGCTGGGTTCGCAGACAGCTGTAAAAAGTGAACACATACGCCTGACCTCTTGACATTTCATCCAGAGACAGTCACACATTTGCTTTCCTTGTTGTTTCACATGATGGGCTGGTCTGGGCACAGGCTGAGGCTCTCAAAGTAAATCTATGCCTTTGCACTGAGTGCAATTAGAGCCCTGAAACAGTCCACACGTATCTCTTTACCTGCAAGGCCTGGCTCAGCCTCTGGCGGAGAGCATCAGGCTGTACAGCAGAGCTGAGCATCCACCAAAACCAGTGGGAGAAGGAGAGTAGTCCCCAGTAGCCTTTTCACAAAATATTCTCATTGTATTTTAACATGGCGAAGTATTGACATTTTAATAAGCATTTCTCTATTACTCAACTGCTATTGCTGAGCTGACACACTGCTGTTTTATAGAAACTCAAGAGTACAGAAGAGACTGTGATGAGACTTCTGTAAAACAATGTTTCTGGTTTCATTATTTCCTTAAGTCTGGTGTATGCTGTAAGTCCAGAAAGTAAACTAACTTGAATTTCTTTGACAACAAACAATTAGTACTGATGTTATGTAAAAAAGATACTGCATGGCAAGCTCAATGTTTCCATAAGGACTGAGGGAGTGGCTTTGGTACTCACGCTTTGAACACAGGTCTCCCTGGTAGCCTTTGGAGCACTTGCATTTATTCTTACCAGTACATTTGCCTCCATTTCGACAGGGTTGATGGCATTTACCTAGAAAGTGGAAACATAGAACAAATGGCATTAGTTCCCTGTGCCTATTGGAGACAGGTGTCTGACAAGCTTGCCTTGTACCTGAGAAACTCATCAGATCTCAGAGCGTGCACTATGGATCCATCAGGAAGACTCTGCTGCAAGTCTGAGCTTCCAATTTATAAGTCTTCTTCTTCTTTGAAAATATGATAATAATTTGGCATGGCCAAAGCCCAAGTGACCTTGCAGCTTTTGCCCAGATTTGTGCCACTCTGACTCTGCAGAATCCCCCATGTGGCCAGTCAGTATTGACTCCTGCTCTTCTCACCCTTCACAGGGGAGGCAGCACTGCCCAGACTATGCAGTTCCAAAGAGCAGGATCCAAACCTGGGGTGCCCTATCAGAAAAAAATGTTGTGGGATCTGAGAGCAATAAAATACTCAGGAACTGACAGGCATGGCTGCTACTTGCAGACTATAAATAGATTGGCTGGGCCTGCCAGCTTGGAGCACAGGCTGGGGAGCACCGTGGTGCAATGGATGTTCCACACAGCAGCTCAGAAACCAAAGACACATTAAAAAAACATGCCCTTCTTTCCTGTTTTCAAAGAACAGAGCAACAGTAATTGGAACTGGCAGACATTTTTCCAGGTTCTTGTTCTGGAAATTACTTTCTTTCACATACAGGGTTTTCCAAAGGCATAGGCTGGGTCTGGTGTTGTTGTAAGAATTCTTGTTTGGCCCTGATCACCTGGGACTGAGGAAGTCCCCATTGGTGGAAGGGATCTACACTCAATATCTCACTGGGTATGACACACCAAGGACCTCCCTCAAACTTAATGCCAAATGTGCCATCATCAGACTGCCTATACCTTGTTAGAATTCGTCCACACTACTGAACTAACTAAATTTTCCCTCAGCTGTAGGAAGAGAAGCACAGTGCCCATGAACTCAGTCACCCCCAGGCTGAGGGACGCTCACTGTCACCTCCCTGGGCGCTCTTGGGCCACCAGGAACTGCACCCTCACTTCCCTGCCACCTTGCTGTGCCCACATGCACCAGTGCAGCTTTTCTCATTGTTGTCCAAAACCATTTTTTATCTTTTCTAGTGCCACTACACTTCCTAGATTCTTCAGAAAAGAGGAAAAAAAGGCACACTTTCTAGATTTAGTACTAACGTTTACCTGAATCTGTGAGCAAACAAAAACTGGAACCGGAGGCAGCAAACTGCATCCTTGCTTCCTTTCCTTTTTTTTTTTTTTTTAGATTAAGATATTAACTGAGACCTGCATGTGATAATTTAAGCATCAACACTGGCTTGCTGTGCTGAAAACTTCATTTCATAATCACAGACTGCCCTCTTGGGACTTCAACATCATAGGCAGCACCTGCTCAGCCCCCAACCGCTGCAGACCTCTGTGATACACATGTATTGTCAATATAAAGGAACACTCATTCCTATTGTACATAATTGTTTTAATAGCCCTGAAACAAGTTTCATTAGCAGCTGGTGGAACAAACTGTGCTAACAAGAGTTTTTGTAAAAGCACAATTTCTTTCCAGGAGCATCTGGGGAGGGAAACTTTAGGCATTCTAATTTGCAAACATTTGCATCCGAAGTAATTAACGACTGGAAAGAACAATGCATAAGAAATCCACGAACTTTCATAGTTCTTTAAGTAAACCTGGAGGATTTGGGTCAAGAGATGTGACACCAACTTCCACCAAGCTGCAACAGGCAACTTGGAATTTGGCTCAGTACAGCTCAATTAACTTTGGACTAAGATATTGTCACAGGATGAAGGAAAGAGTAGTAACTCTCTCTGTTACTGTCTGAAAAATGGAAAAAGCAAGAAGACAGGTGGTGACAAATAGGGGAGGAATCCAAAGAAAAATAAAGCTCTCTGGACTCAAAGTGAAACACTAATTAGAGACAATGCATACCTATAACTAGAAACAAATCTGGAAGACTCTGAATGCTTGTTAGTGCTGTAGACTGCCAGTACACTTCCCAGGAGTCTTACAGAAGGATTCAATTATTACACAAGCACTGAAAACGTATACACAATGTTAAAAAAAACAATAAAACATTGCAATTTTCAGAAGATGGCTTTCTGCCTCTTGAAAGGCTTTTTCCCCTCATTATTTAAGAATCCCATGACTGAATGTAGCTGGCCCTGGATCTAAGAAAATGGACTGAGTTGTGTTTCTGCTCTGGTGTTTCTAAGCCTCATCTAGATTTCTTGCAGTCTTCCACTGTTGTGCTGGTGCAGTGCCCAGAGGTGATGACAGCTGTTTATCACAGTCTAACAATTGCAGTTCCAGCTTTACAAGAGCCAAAGTAAGTGAATAGCCTTCCTTGCTCTCATTGGCATGGTCCCAGTTTAGGTCTTAGCATGCTGTGATCCTGAATTTGTTTTTCTTTCTTTTGTACAGCAACTAGTTCACTGATGGTATTTTAATTAGAGTTTCACAGGTAAGCGTTTCCAGGAAAAGCAGTGGCACTTATCCCAAGCAGCAGCAGACAAATATGAGCTTCAGCTCCTCAGACAGATCAATTAAATGGACTGCCCTTAATTATACATACTGTAGTAACACTTCTAGGAATTCTGCTCAAAAAACCACCAACATAAAATACATGCTTCTCTCTTTGAATCAAACTTCAATCTTAATCTGAAAAATGTCAACAAAGTCGACTTTTTGGGGACTGAAGAAAAGAATGGGGTTCTGCCAAAGAGTCAACTTCGAACTCGATGTAAGCGAAGGTAAATCCAGTGAAAACCCACACTGTTTTTCTTGTGGCATATGATCTGAATTTATATCAATGGGCAATATTTATTAACTTAAAAACAATAAAGCTTTGCTGCTTCTTTCTCCCTAAATTTTTTATGATGTAAAAAGGCATTACAAGATGTCTTGTAATGAATAGAGATATTGGGATATTTACGTACACGTATTGTTAATCTACACATAAACACTAAGCAAAACATAGGTCTTACTGTATCTGTATTCTTTCTTTGCAAAGTAATTCACTTGTTGTTGTGTATTAGCTGACAGTAAGTTAGGAGTTTATTTCGATGTGTTTCCAAGTGATAAAAATTTCCTAATTGTGAAAAGCATTTGTTTCTACTGATACATATTAAAAAATCAGCATTTACATATCCTAGGCCAAATACTGCTCTCCATGCTCCTTTGAAGGTGCTGGGGAATGTTGGTGGGGTTATTTACAGCAGGGAAAGCTTCTTGCACACTGTCCTGTTAGAAGCTCTAAGTCCAGGAAGAATGAGATCTGGCTGTATATTCTCAAGTTACCTTATGAATGTAACTTTATATGCCACATGAAAGCTCTCAGCTCTTACGGCTCAGTCCTCCTTTTGCCCCAAATTCCCAAATTATAGTTGCCCTTTCAGAGGTGTGGGCTCAAACCTGATCTGCTGTGCCCAAGCGTGATTTACTGTAATGTTTGAAAATGGATGCCCCCCATGGGCTTGGCATGGCAGCACATCTGTCTGCCACAAGCTATTGCTTGCACACGTATGGCTTGAGGATTGTTACCAAACCTGGTGGTTACTACTGAAAACAGAACAGGGCAGGGGCTAACATGGTCCAGCAATGAATCAAACTTCTAAGTAGGAAATTCATTTGGAGGCCTGTGGCCTCAACATTCAAGCATTGACACTAGAAGAAGTTGACATAAATGAAAGCAAGCACACAGAGATGCTACTCACTAATTTCACACTGGTCTCCTTCATAGCCTGAAGGACAAATGCATTTTCCCAGATAGAAACACGTCCCTCCATTGAAACAGGTTGTTGTACAGTTTGCTGAAACAAATAAAAGAGGAATGAATTAAGTTATTAATACGAACTAGGTCTAACTTGGACTTTATGTTCTGCACTGCTCATCATAAATAAACATTGAAAAGGTTGTAAAAGCAGGATTAACCTCTTTTCATCTGGTTTACAAAGTAAGACTGAAATGTGGTTATTTCTACATAATGCTTTACATGGGCACATACACAAGGCAATACAGAATGAGACAAGTGAACAATACAACAGTCAGCTCTCTGAGGACACACTATGCTACATCTTTAGCAAGGCCCACACATACAGCCCATTGAAGGATTAAGGCACTATTGCTATTGAAACTGCCAGCATCTGATAAAAGGAGCACAACCTAGGATGGGAAGCTGCTTCTACAAGAGGATACTTCACTGCAGTTCTTAAGTAATACTTCTACTAAGAAACCTTTCTGAGTTTTTCTGTGGGGTGACATAGATGCAAATCCTCTGTCTTTCAGCTGCCAAATCACTTACATTGCGTTAGATGTGACTTTTCACCAAACAGCTGCGATTCACATTAATCCTTCAAGACATTGGGAGCATTTAATTAAAGTGTGCATTTGAAGCGTTTTCAAAATGTGGTAAAAATCTGTTCAAAGACTAGATACAAGACATGAGAGCATTGACACCAATAGTTTGTGCAAAATAATAGGGAGGTTCCCATTATTTTGCTGAAAAGTCCTCTAGGACCTTTTGCATTCAGTCTTTGCTTCATATAGACCTGCAACAACAAATGCAGCATGACATTCTGCTCTGTCATGAGCAGGTCAGTTATATTTCTGCAGGAAACGACTTGGTTTTTTCTACTTGGTAGCTTAGACTGTTCCAAATTACTGTTCTGAACCACTGATTGTTCATTTTTACCCTTCAAGACCCACAATGCATCATCAAAAAATGAATAGCATGCTTATTTTTTCATGTGTCCAGATGTAGTACATTAATGTATTAAATAATTAGTAAAATTAATTTTACTACAGGAAACTAGAGCTCAAATGGGTATTTTTTCTGTAAACTTCCTTTCCCCACCCAGAAATATAAGTGATTTTTGTTGTAAATTCCACAGCTTTCAGTGGATCAACTGAACTGATCACTTAAACTACCCTTCATAGAGCTGGGGTACATGAATGCCTGCAAATACCTATATTCTTCCAGCAGCTGCCAGGTTGTCCTACAGCATCTATTTTAAGAATCACAGTATTTTTAAAACTTATTTACTTACAGCTTGCCTGACTTCCTAAAATGCACTCCCTAGAGGGAAACTGCCCCAGGTGAATAAAGAGAAACTGCTGGATGCAGAGCCCAGGGGGGTTTAGCTGGCACTTACCTTTGTCACAGTTGATGCCATAGAACCCCGGGGGGCAGATGCAGAGTCCAGGTGTAATGCAGAGCCCGCCGTTCATGCAGCGAGGAACACACAGTGCTGAGGAGTGGGAACAGCAGAAAAAGCATTGCTGGTGTGATAATAGCTGGTGTTTAAATCCACAGCACATTGACTCCTTAAGCTACTTTTCCTTCTGCTGGTTTTTCTAAGTCACCTTTGCAAAGTGCCTCTGGTAGGGGGTTAAATCTATTATATCTTTGGTTTGTATCTAGCAATTTCTCAATAGCGCTGCTAAAAACTGAAGGCTAAATTAAGTTAAAATCTGATTCCGTATGTAAGCAGAAACTGCCTTTTGTACAGTTTAATACCAGACAGGGCAGAGCAAAGTACCCACATACACCTATATATTCTGGATATTTAAAATCCTCCCAGATTTAAGTCCTCTCTATAACTGTATTCTGGTTCCTCAGCTGTAAAGGCAGGACTATCTCTGAGGGGTCAGCAGCTCAGTGGGGCTCCCAGGCAGGCTTCACAATGAACCTTCTCTTCTCCTGCAAACCTGCACACAAGCATGGATATGTAATTTTGGCTAGGAAAGCCTGCTGCACAGCCAAACTGTCCTCCATGCTCCCAGTGAATCTTCTCCATAGCCCCTGCGCTCTTCCAAGAACTCTCTGCCTTGCGGCCACCCCAAAAAGGCTCTTCAGGGAGGCATATTAGAGGGGCAATGCAGCACTTTGTGGTTGCCCACAATTGATACATGCAGCAAGGTCGGGTCCATGTTAGTGAGTTAAACAGCACCCAGGCATGGGGCCAAATGGCCTTGTGAAATCATCTTGTGAAATTGTTGGCTCAGCTTTGTCCTAGCTGACCAGCAAACCCTCCTGGCCATGGTCCTGGGATGAGCAGTGACCACAGGCTCCTCCCAGGAGTTTGTAATGGGATTGTTGGAATGTAAGAGTTTGTTCAACGTATGAATGTAAGCTGTGCCAGGTGCCCTCCAGGCCAGAGAACAGTCCTTGATCCTTGGTACTTAATATTTGTGATGTAGCCAGAGAATCTGGGAGTGAATTACTGTATTGGAGTAGGATGCCCATGGGGATGGGCATCTCTGGTCACCCTGAGGAGGGACTGCCACTGGGAAGAGGAAGGGTGGGATAGGAAGAACATCTAGTTTCCTTGCCAAGTCACACCAATTTCCTGGTCCTTCGCTCCTGGAAATGTTGGTTTGGGCTATAATTCACTAACGGAAGAGAAAGAGAATCGTCCCTTCATCTTCCCATCTTTGTTTTCAGCCTGCTTACAAATCTGATCTTATCTCCAAATAAACAAACACGGAGCAACTGAAGCACTGTGCTTTGTTTCCCAGCTAGTCCTCATTAGCAGAAGAATTTTATTTAATCTTCTTGCCAGATGGATTCCCTGTGATTAAGGATCACTTAACTATTGCATCAGTTTTTGTTAAAAGCAATCTGTGAGAGAGAAAATATTTTTCATGTAAGCAATTCATATTTCCATGAGACCACGGATGACAACAACCATTCTCTTACATGTTCGAACTCAAAATATTCAAAATCTTCAGAACAGGCCATT
The DNA here is from genome assembly GCA_013400915.1 of Pardalotus punctatus. Taxonomy (NCBI): domain Eukaryota; kingdom Metazoa; phylum Chordata; class Aves; order Passeriformes; family Pardalotidae; genus Pardalotus; species Pardalotus punctatus. The sequence continues at coordinate 35,271 of VZTX01013622.1, forward strand.
CTTAATTTTAGGAGAGCCTGCAGTGCAGGAGATAGAGTTTTCTGGAGTTTTCTGGAGATTGTGGTAAAGAAGACAGTTGAGTATTTTTATTAAATTACCTTTCTCACAATGAGGCCCATAAAATCCATCAGGACATTCACAGACATGTCTTTCGTTGCAAATCCCTCCATTTCTGCATCCTCCTGGACATTCCGCTTCATAAAATATAACAACAATCTTAATTAAAATGTTATATATTTCAGCTGCCAGCCAGCCCTCAGTTGGATCAATATGTTTCTTTGACACAACAGTAAAAATATTTGCTGGCACACCAACACTGAAGAAATTGAAATTCAGCTAAGATTTCTTCAAGATAAATTAGTTTCTCTTTTAGTAGTCTACAAATAGAGGTTGCATCGTATGTTCACGTGTGATGTGCTTGTTGAGGGATTCTTGTGCATTTTCACTGCTCTGCTGCTCTATAAGTGCATGAGCAATGTGCATGCTCTGCTCAATCCAGTACTTTCTTTTCAGTGTGGAAATGAGCAGGCAACTTAGCGCAGAACTGAGCAGACAACTCAGTGCAGAACTTGCATGGCTGGTTAGACCTGCCCTCAGTATGCAGGACCAGTTCCAATTTCTGCAGCCTGAAGTAGACATCACTGCAACTTGCATTGCATTAATCACCACATCTGTTACTACTGAAGTGACAGTGATGAAATCTGTGTTCATATGAAAGAGTAAGCATCAAGGCTAAATGAAAGAAGGTCAGCAAGGAAGATGAAAGCACTCCTGCACAAAGGTCCTTTATCACCATCAACTTTCATTCATATCTCAATTACTGATCAAATATGCAAAAGCACTTGGCAACACTGGCAGAATTATACAAAGATCAGAGATACCTCTGGGTGCCACCATAATCCTCAAAACACCAAAGTCCATCAAACAAAAAGGCATACTAAATCAAACCCTATGAAATGCCATCAAAAAGGGCTGCTGGGTAGAAAAACAATTACTCAAAAATACCTTCCCAGATCCCTCACAGAGAATAAGGCAGGCAGGAGAGGCTGCCTTCTCCCATTAGAAAACCTTAACATCACTAAGGATCAGTGGTAGGAACAACCTCCTCATCTTGATGCTCTTTCATGTGACATTCCGAGTGAGAAGGTTCAAAACCTCGAAAGTAAAATGATATGCCTTAAAAGTAAAGCTGTTTGCAGCTGTAGTAATAGTAGTAAAGGGGTTTTGGTCCTATTGTGCTGTAACACTGTACTCTGTGACTCTTCCTGGAAATCCTTCTCTCTTTGTACCCAAATGCAGAACTGCTATTCATTACCAAAAAATGCATGCTTAAATACATACCCCTTCTAGCAGAAAAAGAGGAAAACATATATTTTTTCTTTGTGACCACCTCTTAGCCACAACAAATCCTATCATCCAGCACAAAATTGCTCCCTTACTGCCCTTGCTTCCTCTGCCGGGGCCTTTCTGTATGGCCAAGAATAACTGGAAACAGTGACTAGGGCCCTGACAGGAGAAACTGGAGCTCTTCACCATGTATGATGCCTTTCAGAGGAAGGAAACTCACCCGTACTCTAACACCAACCATCAAAGATATTCTTATCCTTCTCAGCATCTGTCCCAAAACACTGCAGTGTCCACCTTATCAGACACAGAGCAGGAATGGGAGTTATTCCAGTATGGTCTGGAAGAGACGATGGGATAAAACTCCTCCTCTGCATGTCTCTAGAGTTTGGAAAATCTTCCTTGTGTCTCTCAGCTGGCTCCAGGAACAAAGGACTGGGACAATAATCAACCACAGGTTTCTTGAGAGGTTGTATGAGGTAATACTACTAAATTGTTAGAAATTACAACTCATATAAAAATGGTAACAACAAATAATGACACAGAAATGATAACTTGGATAAACTCTATTACTAAACTGAATTTGGAGTTTCTTCCTCTTTAAGCCACTGTCTTCCAAAATACAGACCTGTAACTCTGCTGTCCCTATTAAAATACCTCAATGCTATTTCCAAAGTTTATTAAGTTCAGTATCTTTGAAGTGAACGGAAAATAAAAAGATAGGAAAGGTTTTGTGCTGCATTTACACCAGACACACAACTTCATACATGAGATCTGACTGATTTTGTGTCCTTTAAGCCTCCGTTTTTCTTGTTTCTCTGCCCTCTTCTTCTCCCCTTCCTTCACTTTTCCTGGGCTAATTGGCAGCAGCAATGCTTCAAAAGAGACAAGCAGCTTTGCTATTCAGGTGTAGTGAGGTTTCAAAGAATAAACAGCTCCTGCTCCTGCTGCTCGCTCTTTGAAGCCACACTACAGCCAATTATTTCAGAGAAAATAGTGCAGAGAAGAAAAAGTGTGACTGTGAATGAAGTTTAATAGGAGAAAAACAAAAATCATGCTTTTTTGTACATCAGCCCTGTCATGAGTTAATTTGATACAATAGCAGATGACATGGGATAACTATCTTATCTTAGACACTGATTTTTCAATTTCCATAGCCTCAGCTTCAAGTGATAATTATAGTCATTTATGGTGTATCATATTAATCCAGAAAGTCATATTACCTAGTGTTTACAGTTCATAGATTGGCTGATTAAACAAGTGCTCTCCTTTCCAAACACTGCAATAACTTCATGGTGCTCTTTTTCTACCAGCATGTCCTCTGTGTGCTTACTGCTTGGTAACTGGAAGTACTGAACACTAACTCCCACCATTTTACCTGTATTGAAAGCCAAGAGGTTGCACCTGAGCTACAGAGAAGGAAAGGCCAAGTTTTGCAGAAATATTCTGATTTAAGATTTTCGTATTCAGTTTGGATGTGCAAATTTGAGATTTAAGCAACTAAAAGCACCAAGTTGGCACTAAATGCACTGACAGCATTCATTGATACCAATGTCCCCACTGCAGTTCCCAGAAGGTCAGCTCCCCAGATCATGTGCCATTTCTGGAAACATTAAGCTCAGCCTGCTTTCACAGAACTAGCTGTCCTCCAAGCACCTCAAATCATTTGCTAACGGGGCTTTTCATATGATACATCTCTATCAATGTCCTTAATGTGACAAGCAGAGAACACAAGGAGGCAGGAAGGTCTCCAACCCAGTCTGCTAAGGGAGCTCAGTAAGAAAAGGGTCAGTAAACACGTAGGAAATGATCAGCAATTGCACACACAGCCAGAGAGCCCAGAATTCACCACGATTGCTACACATTGTGTGGCTGCTTTATTTCCACCCTCTCTAGCTCTTATCCTAAATGAAACATATGACAGGTAGGTGACCTGGTCTATCAGCATTCCAGCATGTTCTCTTCAGTGTTACCTTGCTGACAGGTTTTAAAGAAGATGGCATTCTGAGGGGTCTGGAGAATAATATTTCCTTCTGAATTCATTATGATCACGTTCACTTCAAATGCAGCAACCCCATCTTGTTTTCCAAGGCAAGGAAATCCAACCTGAACAACTAGAAGGATAATAATAACAATAACATTTATATCTACATGCAGATATACATGTACATATACATACAAAAGCATATATTGAAAAACTAAAAAAACAAAATTATAATTGTATTTAAGCTTTAGAGGAAAGCCAGTGATGAAAACTTGTAACACAGAGAGATCACTTTATTCAGAGGTGGCTCCAGGGTTAGAAGTACAGCATCACAGGAGAAGAGCTTGTGCTCATTTGCTGATGTAACCCCAACAATCTATAGCATAGAGAGTGATCTTAACACAACCATAATTTTCTTGCAGATGAGGAAATTACTCATGTGGATATATCTGAGGATACATCAAAATAAGCTGGAAGTCTACTTTAATTTTCTGAGTTGAGCTGATCACTTCTGAATCTAAATTTTCCATGCTCTCATATGACTTCCATAAAACAGGTATTTTGGGGATAAAAGTTACTTTAGGTAAGTTTTTCTGGTTTGGATATTGCAATTAACACCTAAATAAGATACTGATCTAACCAAAACTTACTCCATAAAGTGCTGGCAAAATGGTATACTTGATAACTATGATCATGGGTGCAGTATTTAAGAAGAAGACACAGAGACCTGACTCTGACAGAAATAGTTAAGTGTAGTGATACTTGGACATTGCCTTTCCAGGAAAAGTATTCCAATACTTTTGAAATACAAAGGGTTTAATCAAATAATTAAGGCCAGTAAATCTGGAGTACTTTAATGATGATGTAAGCCCGATACCTCAGAGCTATGGAATTCTCCGCTGTAATGGTCACAAGTGATCTTATATAATTTTCAGATGAAATGATTTTATCTCTTTTCTTCAAAATTGGCTCTTCTTATTGGCTTTATAAGTCAAATCCAATTAACAGAAATTGTTTACTCCTTTCTTCTGAAGCTGGTCTGAGATTTCAGAGCCAAATACCAAGCTAACAGCCATACATTTGGGTTGTTTTAGATTACTTGTTCTAAAAAATTTTGGAAGCCGTAATTTGGCCATTTTTGTTTTTTGCTGACTTGGTAAAATACAGAATAATTTATTGCTGAAACACATTCTGCCTCTGGTAAGTCCTGCAAAGTGAAAGGTCCCTTGCAGTTCTCATTATAAAGCAATTACATAGTTGAGGGGCTTTTACACCAACCTTTGCAAAGATCAAAAACACATAACCATGTAGCAAGAAAGAAACTCTTACAGTGAATTAAATACATTTCAAATGCAGTGAATGTCTTAAAACATAGTAACCTTCCTACAGCATAAGTGCAGGAAATCAGTGCTTGGATTACAATGTGTTTTAGTTGAGCAAATTGCAATGGGCAGGAAGATGTTGCAGACTTTTAATGGCAGCACTATAGCTGTATCTAGATTTCACTGAATTGGTAGCAACCCCTGAACTCCCCTGAGATTTAGCTGTGGTTTAAATGCCTAAGGAAAAACCCAGCAATGAATCCCTAGAGTCCAAGGCCACAGATCATAAATTCTTTATTCCAGCACTGCCCACCCTGGAAGCATCCGAATTTTTGTGTGTCTGAACAGCTAGACACACTGCAGTGCAGTAAAGGACCCTACTATGAGCAAAAACCACCTGGATCCTGGCTGAAATCTGTGGTGGTTCAGAGCTGAAATAAAGCCCTTAAACTCTGCCTGAATCCTTGCATTTTTATGCCTATTTGAATAATGCTAAGTACATGCCAATAGCACTACAGTCAAACCAAAACACAGAGAGAAGTCCCTTGCATCAAAAAACACAGCCATGAGCTTCTGTGGCCTATCACAGCGCTGACCAGGGCTGGGGTAGGGCAAACCTCAGCTCTGGTCCCTGCTTCCCAAATTCAGGATGCAGGTTACATTTCTCCATCACTGGCTAAAAACAAGGAGAGGGAATCACAGATCTGAACTTCTTCCTGCTAACCATCCTCCCACCACCAGGCCAGAGAAAAGCCTCTCCTGCACATACACATTTTTGCATCCTCTAGAGCACTTGTACCCAGAGCAGCAGAGCACCTGGCTCTAGGAGGAATAAGGAAAGTTTAACTAATTTGAAAAGGAACCTAAGGAAACCTAGTGACTTAAACCTAATTTAATTTTATGTAGTAATTAGAATGCTCTCCTAGGATGCAGAGGATGCAGGTTTAATACCTTTTGTCTGGGTTGTCATACCATTTCCCTCTGTTCAGGAAACAGGTTCCCTAAATTGTCTTCAGTAGAAGCAGGCTGAGAGTAACTCCTGTGTGTCCACATAGCCCTTCAAGTTTGCAAGCAACTGCTTTACCCACTAAGCAAATATTCCAAGGCCACCATCACAAACCAGCCTGCACTGGCAGCACCAGCAAGGCACTGCACTGCCTGGGTCAGACAGGGACAGGAGGGTCTGACTCCGGTCACTTTAGGGGGCCAGCTCTTTCTCAGTCACACGCCACTACATTGCTTCTGGGCACAGACTGTAGCTGGGTTTACCTCTCAGAGTGTGGTGTTCAAGATGTTAATCACTGCCACAAAAATGACTCACTTCATTTTGAACTTGCTAACCTCATATTGAACCACTGGAACTTCACAGGCTTTCCCCTGCAGCCAGAATGAGCAGCCAGCTGCTTCTCATTGGGCAGGTACCCACACTCCTCCCAAATATCTTCTTTTGGACAAGCTGAGTGGTCTCAGCTCTTTAAGTTCCCAGTGGAAGGCATATTCTACAGCCTTCTTAACATCTTACCATGTGTTTAGGTGTAACAATATCTATATTGTCAGCACTGAATCAGGTACCAATCTTGGGATTTGGGAATGGGATTTCAAATAAGTCTAAGGAACCTAGCTGATTTAAATCTAATTTAAATCTGAGGAGAATTTGGTACCTCATCTCATCAGGATATACTGAATTAGAGAAAGCTGAGAGAAGGATAAGGCTGCATCCACTGAGGAGCAATTGAGTGGGTTGTGACTCTTCAGTCTGCCAAAGAGAAAAATTAGGAAATACGTAATATATATGTACAAAACCATGGATAGGACCAACAGTATGGATTGACTACTGTTTTTACCAGTGCAAGGACTAGTGCCCATCAGAGGAAGCTGTTGCAACCACACTTGAAACAACAAGAGGGGGATCTTCATGCGATGGGTGGCAGTGAACTCCTTCCCAAGGTGATTTGAGATAAGAGAAGATGATACAGACGCAAGGAGAGCCTGGAGAAGTACTGGAAAGAGAGATCTCTAGCCCACATGGGCTTATAAAGTAGACAAACCACTTAAGAAAGGAATAGGAAATCCTCCAAGCTGAAGGTAGTAAAAGCTGAGAGGGTAAACAGAAGTATCACATATGCTTGTCCTCCTTTTGCTCTTCCACAGATCTTCTTATGGCCACCATTGGCCATAAGGCAAAATACAGGCTATAGAGGCCCTACAGCACTAAAGCCATTCCTATGCCTTATTTGGAGGTAGACAAATATCCTCAAAGAAGTTTCAAAAGCCCACTGATTTTAATAAAACCACTGGGTTCAACTACCTGTCAATAAGGTATCTGTTAATCCTCATTCTTGTTTTCCACAATCATGTTTATTATAGCTGTCTTTCCTCTTTTATTTCTTCTTAATTGTCTTTAAGGTCAATTATTTGTCTTTGGGATAGAAAACTTTTTCAAAAAATACTAACTGTTGATTTGTTACTAAATACAAGCTCGCCATTGAATTTCTTCTGGCATCTGTATGTGTAGAAAAATGCTTTGGTAATGCAATAGATCCAGGTAAACTTGACTAGATTTGTCAGAACTGTTTTGTGAACATATAAATTATAGTGGTAACTACAAAGTAGCAAACAATCACTACTATTATAGCATGTATTTATTTAGGAGTATTTAGTTAATTTTGGCCAGCTAGCAGGCAGTGTAAAAAACCCACCATCACACTAGTGTCTCCCCATTAACAGTTTACATGCTTCAAATACTGTGTAGGTATTGATCATCAATCGCTGTTAAACACTGGAGCACTGGAATGCCGAACAGGACTTAAATACTGCTTATAGATGAAGCCAGTGCAGTGGTGCCCTGCACATGATGCATGTAAGGGAACACCATGGACATGCCCAGATCGGTCCTGGAACTTGAGGTACCAGTGCTGCCAACAGGGTAAGTCCTTCTTGGCTTTAATAAGGCCTCCCATCATGAGGGTTAACAGACCTTCTGCTGCAACTATGAGACCTCATCTCTGGCCTCCCTGCACTTGTAGATTAAATTTTCCTAAACACAGTCAGAAGGAGGTAATTTTGGTCTGCCTTTCTAGATAGTTAAAAATTAAAGGAGAAGCTAGCTTATATTAGAGAATGCTGAGCACAGAGCTTCTCACATATCTCACCTGCTTTATATGAAGATGGAAAACATGCTTAGCAAGAACTTGGCCTTTATGACTTTTAAGTTGCTTTTAAATGTCTTCATTTGACATTTATTTGGCTTGTAACCAATTTAATTGCAGCAGTTGTGGTTCAGGTATCATGGCATCTTTTGCCCAAATCTATTTTCAATACGACTCCTTCAATCCACACTATATGTAGAGACCAATCCTTAATGCTAAATTCCAGGTGTCACAGCAAAAAGTTGTATTGAAACATTACTTCAATGCCAACCTACTGCAAGCTGAAAATGGAGGGTATTATACACAAACTTTCAGAATTTATCCACTGAAAAAGAGAAAAGGAAGAAAGACTCATCAAAGATGAAAACTTATACCAGTCCTTCATTTGCAGTCCAATCCTCCTGTTTCATTACTAATTTCTTTCCCACATTTATCCCACAGGTTGGATAAGGCAATTTAGGAAACCATGATCATTAAGACACTACTGTCATCAAGATATGTATTTCTGCCTCCCTAGCAGAGGCTACAACGTATGAACCCTGAAACAGATCACTGTTATTAATAAACTGTTATTCATCCACTTCAGAGCTAACTAGATTCAACAATCTTTCATGGAAAGCTTTTATACTCTAATCAGCTCACTACGCACCATGGTGCTTCTGGAGCACTTGCACTGGCTTGGGCTCAGCCTCTGCTGTGGAGCTGTAAATTCCAGGAAAGGACTAAGAATGCACAACTAAGAGATAAATTATAATATTCTAAACTAGAGCTTGTGTCTTTGAGCTGAATGCCTGATGACCCCAAATGGAAGCAAAACATCCACAAACTGCAATCTCTAAGAAACAGCATAATCTGGTAACTATTCCAATAGTGATCAAAGAACTTGTTTTCCAGAAGTTGCATAACTTAAGTAATAGCATTCATGAATTTTATGCAACAATTTTGCACAAGTTTCTGCTGATTTATATATACATAAAAGCTTCATGTGACTTGGCTCAGACAAAATATGCTGCGGTACTCAGACAAGGCACTTACAAACAGTTCAGTGCCAAGCACTTCTTTAGGCAATAAACTTCAGAACTACAATTCATAATAAAATATTTAGACTTTACTGGTTGTAGAACATTTTTTACAGAAACAGAATTTATAGTATCAACAGTACAAACCTGATGCTTTATGAGGAACTGTTCCAAGCAGGGGGATATTTATAGTTGGATCAGCCATTATGCCTTTATCCAAAGAGTGCAAAGACAGGAATTCATAGTAGTACTCAGCCTATGACAAAATAAATGAAAAATCAATATTTATTATAATTGTATTTACAAGCAAACTACTGAGCACATAAGCTACAGCAGAAAAATACTACACTTTCCATTACGCCATTCACTGGATTTGTTTCTACAATTTCCCTGAGTGCTTCTTCATCTAAACATAATTTTCAGATAATTTCCTCTTATTTCAGAGATTTCAAGTGACCATACAGTAATCAGGATGCAGCATATCAGCAAGAAAAATGGCATGCATACAGGGGAAAAATGTTATACAGAGAAGATGTTTTTTTACCACCCACACTGTTTATCTGGCAGACAACAAAAGTGTATGAACACTAAGTTAATTCTTAAAGCTGTTTTTGGGGCAGAATCCTCCTAGAACTGACTGGTGAGCCTGGATGACGAGAGGATGACAACACTGGTGCCTGTAACAAGATTGCAGTTTAAAGGGCATAGGCACATAGAGCTGTGGCATGAGATGATGCAGGCTTGCTCTTGGTTGATGTGCATAGCACAGCGCATTGCCTTGGGCAAACAGCGCCAGGCAGTGAGCAGCCACACTGCTGGAGCGGCACGCCAGGACACATATCTTGTTTACGGCTCTGATGCTGCCTTGTTCAACCCCAGCTCATTATGTTCCCAAGGGTGGAGCTTTTGCTCTCCTACCAAGACAGCCTCATGTCACACATTAATTGCAACATAAATTATTTGCTTTGGGGATCCTTAGCAAGTGTTGGCATGATTTAAAAAACTACTTTCCACTACCTTAATCCTACCCCTGATAAGCACGTGCATTGTGGCACAGATTGTGGACTTTGGTACTTTTGTTCACGGAAGCCTGGCTTCTCTGTTGAGTCATCTGTTCAAGATTTCTTCACATTTGATGCCAGGTAACACCATGTGTCTGCAGTGTGGCTGTACACACCAGGTACACCTGAGATGTATGCACCTTAGGCAGTCACTAGAGGCTTCCACTACTGTCAACAACACAACTGCTGGTGCGCAGAGCAAGTGGAAATGAAACTTCTATGCTAAACTGTGACATCTCATTTACCATGAAGTATACAAGGGATTACAGGTAATTCTATCTGTCGCTCTCAGGTAACTGCCTGAGATCTCAGCATGGGCAGTGGCAAAAATGTGTTTCCATCTACTCACTGACAGTAGATAGTACTGTTCTGTCCACATTTTAGATAAAACAGTGCAGCAACGAGAGATTAAAGCCAAAGTTTGGGATGATAAATGGTATCTAGTTTCTGACTACAAGATGTCTGTCCATGTCCTTAGCCAAAGCACTGTCCTTTTTCTCCTCTAATATCCTGGCTCCCTAGTACAAGAAGGGCATGGACTTACTTGAGCAAGGCCAGTGAAGGGCCACAAAGATGATCAAGGGACTGGAGTGTCTGATCTACAGGGAGAAGCTGACAGAGCTTGGAGTATTCAGCCTGGAGAAGGCTGATGGGGGATCTAATCAATGTGTATAAATAGCTGATAGGGGGGTATAAAGAAAATGGACCCAGGCTCTGCTCAGTGGTGACCAGTGCCAGGACAGGAGGCAAAAGGCACAATACAGAAAACTCTGCTGGAAACTGAGAAAACACCCTCTTATTGTGTGGGTGACTGAGCACTGGCACAGGCTGTCCAAAGAAGAAGGTAGAGCCTCCCTCTCTGAAGATGTTCAAAACCCAACTCAACACAGTCCTGGGCAAGTGGCTCTAGGTGACCCTGCTTGAACCAGACTAGATCGCCCTAAGGTCAGACTGTCTGGTCTCAAGATCAGCCTCAGCCCTTCTGTGATCCTGTGCTCAGTTAACTTGAGCAGAAGCCCTGGCAGGGTGTGAGAGACCATCCCCCTTCAGCTCCTGATGACACCAGAAAAGCACTCACGACCTCGGTAGAAAGGCTGTTACGAAATTCCTGATCAGTCCTGGCAGTACATCCACTTTCTCTGTAGGGACAGTGAAGAGACCCCATAACAGAGAGGAGACAGCACGAGGGGGCTACACTCTACATGGACAATCTTCAGAGGTTGTTGTGTAGGAACAGAGACCTCAGAGGAGGATGTGCAAAACAACAGGGCAGGAAACAATGAAAGGTTTTAAGTGGGGGTTGAACACATGGAGTAAATGTGTGAGGGAGAGAGGACATGGAGAGAAGCAGTAAAACCAGAGATGAAAAATGAAGTCTGGGGTAATGTTCAAAATGCTGCTTTTAATTAAAGACTTTTTTCCAATACAATATACCATGCCAAGATATGAAAACAAGCCATAAAGTCAGATTGTAAACATTTTTGTTTTCAAATAAAACTTTGGTTCAGAAAAATAATTATATGTCTCCACACATCTATAGAATAGTGCAGTGAGTGAGTCAATGTTCCACTGTCTGTTTCTCATTGGTTAGCTTTGATGTTTGGTTGTATCTAAACCAGGTCATAATGAGTTATGACCTGGGATATTAAAACATTATGTTCTTACTATTCTAGTAAACAACAACTGGTAACTAGACCAATAGCTCCACTCCCATACTTCCATTCCAAACACACTGTTGTAGAAGGTCAGCTTGTGAGCCAGATTCCTGATCTGTAGAAAAAGGACTGGAATCTCATTTTCTAGAGCAGATTTTCTAGAGCTTAAGGATAAAGACAAAGTTCCCTGTGGGAAGAGGGACCCATTGCTGCATAAGCCACAATACTCCCTCCCATTCACTGAAGTAATTCCTCCAACCAGGGCAGAGGCGAAGCAGTTGTTAGTGCCTGAGGCACGAGTATGTTCTGATGGCACGTTAAAAAGATGGGAAGAGACATTGCACAAGCAACAGGCTGCTCAGCAGGAAAGCCACACACTGCACTGGGGAGAGATAACTGCTCTCACCATTTCTCTACAAAGGTTTGTACATCTGCTGAGATGACAAAAACTGAAGCTCTTGAAACGATAGTATCTAGGAGCTGAAACACCTTAGGCAGATCCAGCTAGCATAACTTCAAAGTCGTGTGCTGCAGAGTAAGTTTGCAAATCCTGTGTTGGGTTGAGTTGCTTAAATTTTGACATAAAAATTATAGAAAAAACACCTGTCTACAGAGGCTGCAGAGTGACACAGATTAGTTTGGCTCCTCAAATCTGTGAATCTGAAACCTGATTTGACTGCCATAAATCCTATCTATTTGGAAAAAATCTGTCTTGACACAAACCCTACACTGCGTCTCCAGTATTGTCCTGCTGTAATTGGAGTTGATTGCCAATTAACTTGCATTAATCATCATGACTGAAAAGTAAACAACATGCTCACAGCAAATATTTACCATGCTCTAGCCTACCATGAAATTTAGTGATGATGGTTAGTTGAAGATAAAGGTCTGTGCAATTAAAATATTGTCTAGTGAGTACTGCAATTTATGCTGTAAGTGGTCATTGAGAGTGACCTGGTGGTGAGAATGAAATTTCCTTGGACATTGTTGGGAGATAAAGGGAAAAAATCCACAATCTGTACTCCCTTTTCCATTATGAAGGTATTCTCATGTTTTTTCTGTTGTTTTTTTTTCTTTAAAGCAGCCTATGAACCCACTGGTACATGAAGGCCTAAATCTGGTGTGAAGCTAAATCTTAGAGGAACAGTGTTGTCAAAGCTGGTGAAGAAAATGGGATTTGCATTAAATTGCTGATCATTGACAATTGCTCCTTTTGCATGGACAAAGGATTTTGGCTTGACTTCAGGAAGAACGTAAGGAAGAAAATGCTTTACTTCTGTGGAAAATCTTTGAGAACCTCAGAAACTGAGGCAAAGACTCCTGCAAACCTTGTGTGAAAAGTCTGGGGAGTCGGTGCTTTCAGGCAGCAGGTAGCCAGCCCCAAGCAGCTGCCCTTTAACAGTTCCCAATATGGGTAAAGCCCTCAGCAGAGGGAGGAAATTTCACTTCAGGCAAATAATTCCTTGGTTGGGATTAACTTTTATGGACTTTGAGTGGCTGTTTTCTATAAATCAGAGGAATTTAAAAGGTTATAAAAATAATGAAGCCCTCTAACAAGTATTGTAGCAAACATCTGTTGGCAGTTTGGTTTTAAATGATACACAGTTAACATTCCTACAGATCTCCATTCCTTGGTTCAAGATCTACTACACTGAAATTCTGTTATCATTCAGATGCCATGTTGTTTCTGCCCGTTTTTTTGTTTCATATGTAATCAAAGAATTCACAATAATATGCTTTATGCTTTCTTCATTTTATGTGGTAAGACGTAGAATGGGAAGCAGTCATAGTACCTAAAGCAAAGCAGAGTAGCTTGAACTGTTGTATGTCACAGTTCAATATCCTAATGAAATCTGCACCCTTTCTAATTAAGAAGCAAATGTATGCTAGCTTTGGAAGTAGATGTAAGAAATTAACTGTATTTTCCTCTGATTGTTTTAAAGAGATCAGCGCTGAATGTTCTGTTATCAATTAAATGACAAATATACATTAATGCAAATTTTCTATATTTAAAGAAAGAAACACATCAAAGTTCTTTTTTATCCCAGATCCATGAATATTTCTGGCTATGCACACACTAGAAGATTCTACCATGCATTATCCATAGCAGATACTCACAGCTGCATATGCCATAAATAAAGTCACAAAGTGAGACAATGTGCTTGCTAGGTGTTTACAGCATGGACCATCGCTTCTCCAAGATATTAACTGCATTAGGTCAGAGAAGTTGGTCTGTGCTCCAAGATGAAGCATGAAGCAAAGTCAGATGAATTCCAACAAAGATTATCCGTACTGTGCATACCAGGCTATTGAAGGAGTCTGGCCGGAGTAGGAATATGTACATATACGTGAACATTTGGTTACTGCAGTGCAGTCTAGACACTGCTGTAATGAACAACATACTGGTGCTTCCTTAGACAAGCAGATAATAAAGTGTCTGCCTACAGACTGCCTATTTTTATGCTAGGGACAGAACCCATTAATTGGTTCTGTCATGGAGTGGGTAAACCATTTTTCTCACCTCAGTGTGACACTCAGAAACTTGCTGTCAGCCTCATGGGGTAGACCTAAAATGGGAGGCATGCTTAACAATATGAAGTGATACTGAAACATGCTCTGAGAAAATCAGTTTACACAGAAGACAGGATAACCTGACTGTCTAACAGTATCAGCTGCTAAGGGTATGGGAATGGACTGAAGCAGCAGGGTTAAAAAAACAGAGATGCACACAAAAGGGGGAACAGATATATTTGGTGTTTCAAAGAAATTTAAAAAAGGACACAAATTAGAACTCAGAGAAACGGGCAATCTCAAAGAAAAAGACATTTGTGACAGCAGTAATTAGACAATGCTGCAGTGAAATGCTCACAAATCTGCAGAGCCTGTTCTACGCCTGCTTTCTTCACATTAAGGAAACTGGACGACTCAAGAAAATCCATGCACAAGGAGGAAGACTTTTTTAACAATGGAGTGCATCCCTGCATGAAACTTTCAACAATAACTACTTGTGGTTTTAATGGTTTTAGAAGAATGGTATAAAAACACTCTGATTTTGCCAGCAGAAGATGACTAACTGGTGCTTATGTCTCCTGTGGCATTCAGCTGTGGATGGCAGATCAGGTCCTCCAACAGAATGATTTATGAAATTGGAAAAGTGAAATTTCTTGTTTGCTCTTAAAAGAAGCCTGAGATTTTGAAAGGTGACACTACAGGTTTCCAAGAATGTTTTGCACTGGAGAGATGGACAGAAATCTTTGCGGAATACATCAGCTTTTCCTCCAAATAATGAGAAAAGAATTTCTGTAAAGATAAGTAATATGAAAAAATCACTGTCAAGAAGCTTGGTGAGGTCACAGCATAATAGATTTAGATTATATTTAGCCTTGTTTCTGGCAGTTGCCTGCTCTTTGGGAGGCATAGGAAACAGGGCAGCTACTTGGTCATTTTAGCAAATATTCTCTCTCACCAGACCCTGACCTCTGGTAACACTCTAGCATTTGAAGCACTTATTTGAAACCAATCTCAGACTGGATGCTGAAGGGCTTGCTAGAAAGACTGGGGTTTGAGAGGGACAGAGGTGAAAAAGAAAAATCCAAGTACACCAGCAGAGCATTAACACTGAAAGTCATCATCATGCTGAAAAGCAGGCTACCTGAGGCAGAAGGACAAATAAAAGCCTACTACACATTCCCGCCCATCATTAGCCTGCTAATGAAAATACGGGTTTGGTTTAGATCAGAGGCAACCCCCTCATGCAGCAGGTATCTGCAGTGGGGACCGTGGGGCCATGGCACTGGGCTCCAGCCTTGGAAAGCAGCAGATGTGCAAACAGATGCACAGCAACCTCCAGGGTAAGTACAAGCACACTGAGTCGAAGGCATGTGGCATGCATGATTTCTTTAAAACAGTCACAACAAATTTGCAGCTCCTCATTGAGGAAAGTCTGGGAGCTCCTCACTGCTCTACCTTGCTTTATTTGGAAACAAAGAAAGCAAAGGAGGCCAGCTTCCCATATTTAGACCTTTTTTTGTTTAACATGTTTTCTGTAATGCATTTCATTACAGCTTCACTGGAGTTACTTTTGAAAAAAATTAAGCTGAAAGAAGACAAAATCATTACGGTTTTGATAAATATGCACAGTTAATTACATCTGGAAAGTTTCTAGCAAGGAATTATATTTCTCTGTATGAACCGGGCCTGGTGCATGAGCTGCCTTTAAATTGTTTTCTCTTATGTCTTATAGAAGAAAATTAGATAATTCTGCTTTGGGGGAAGGGGAGAAAAGTAAACAGTATACCAAAAAGAGAAATATCATTAAGAGCTCAGATAAGTAAAAGACACACAAACCTTTGCTATCTTCAAATATTTAACAAAACATATTGCTCTGATATCCTGAGAATTGTTAAAGGCTCTTCTCTTGAAAAGTTTATTCTTCTTCCAGCACAGCAAGGGCTAATTCATTCTTTGGTTGCACAAGAAGAGATTAGTGCTCTCTCTGGTGGACATTTTATGACCACAGATGTTCAAAATATAGTCTCCCAAAGCTAATAAAAAAGGAGAAAATTATTACTGCTCTTAGAGAAAAAAAATACAAAATACTGTCTCATTAGGTTACTTCCTAAGGAAACAAGTCTTTGCAGGTCTGCCACTATCACCTGCAACACATCTATGTGGCTCTACCTACACTGAGAAAAACCCACAGGGTTATTTTCTCCCCATCACAGCTTGAAAAGTAAGTGAATAGCTGGCTGATCATGTGAGTGCGTCTTTAGATTATAGTCTGTTTGCAGTTTCAGGCTTTCGATAGATTTATTGACAATTAATAATTACCCTGAAAATTCCTTACAGAGAATGTAAAATAATTTCAATAAAACCTTTACAATTAGAGAAGTGATAACATTAACAAACATTTCGCTTAGTTATGATGCGGATCTGAACAGACACTATATTTAGTTATGCAGAATAGTTTTAAAAACACAAATGTAAACCTTAGAGATGGTGGCTCATCTGATGTGATGAGGGAAACCTCACAGACGAAGAATAAGCTAATCCACCTCTTGAATGGTGGTAAACATGGATAATGCACACAGATTCATTTTGGCCATGCTTCAAACTTCCAACCCTTTGTTCTTAAGCCTCACAGGATAGCTTTGAAGTTGAGGATAAAGCTCCTCTAGCACACCATTACCAAAGAACAAGCTTCTGATTATGATCTCATGAAAGTGTAATCAATTACTTACACAAGTTAAAAGCGTGGCAAACACCAAAGGTCACGTAATTTGGCCTTTATTGAGTCCATGTGTTTCAATCTTGGCTTTAACTGGCACTCCTGTATAACAAATATAAATATCTCTCCTCAAAATGTGAGCAGTGAACTTTCTCAAAAGTTATGAAATCTCACAGCAGCATCTGTCAGACTGGAGTCCTTCAAGGGTTTCAAAAGGGACACCTCCACTTCTGTGTACCCATGTGAAAGCAACTTTGCAGCACCTCTGACTGAGAGTTTCTTCACCGCTCAGCAGATACTGGTCTTTGGCCTTATTTTACAGGAAAATGATTGTTTAAAAGTTGGAAACTTAAAAAACATTCAACTCTGTCCTGACTAATCATTAGGGAAATCTTCCTTAACACTGCTCTCTTTTAATACCTGCTGCATGGATTTTGAAATTCCTTTTTTTGTGAAAATTCAGAGTAATTATGTTCTTGTTTTAAAGGCCGTCATCAAAGCAAATTCTAGATACCACTGTGAAAGAAGAACTAAATTCACTACTAGGAGTTTGATTAAATGTATCTGACAAGGAACTTGGGTGTTTGCTGTTGTACCTGAAATCACACTAATTTTTCTATTCAGTGAAGATTCTGCTAAGTGGACCTATATTGCTGTCTTATTTCCAAGTACTATACAGGCCTCCACACAGTTCTGTCCTCCATAACGATACACAGAATTATTCAAAGCAAGATGGACTTCTCTTTAGAGTAAAGCAAGGAAGTATAATCCTGTCCCCAGTTCCTGATGAGAAACTGAACAGGTTCTACAAACAGCTTTTCTATCTTTTGGACTGTTTCCATAGGCAGGGTCAGCACAACTCCATCCCTGGGTTACAGTACCGGCCTCACAGGTCCAGTCTTTTGAGCTAAAGTCCAGTGTATTTCCAAGCATTTATATGAAGCATCTTGTTTAAAGCCAGCTCATCCTTAACTTTCTGTACACTCTAAGGACAGAGACCAGCACTTGCAAAAGAAAGTTCAACCCAGCTAGAATGTGATTTACCTGCTGTCTCGAACCACCTCTCTTTCCCCCCCTGGATGCAGGTGGAGACTATCTGCAGCCCAGGCATCTTCACATGGCCTGGACTCCGCTGACTTGACTCAGGGTCAAATTGAGCTTCCAGATAAACCTTTGGAACACACTTGCAGGAATAAGTCCTATTAAGAAAGGCAGGAAGTTTATTCTGGGAAAGCTGAATCCTTCTGTTGTGTTTAATTCTGAATAACATGACCTATCATGTGTCAGTCTAAATCCTGACAGGGAGGGCCAGCAGCTGGAAGTTCCTCAGAAGAATCTTCTGTAGAGACTCTAACCTCATTTTTATTAGAGAAAATGCAAGAGGGACAGTTCAGCCTCAGACATGAATGTGTGGGCCTCCCCAAGCCAGAATGTGATGAAAAACAAGCAGGAGTTTAATGACAGCATAGGTCTATACTATGCTGTAAGATAACTGTCCCACTTGGGATTCAAGAGTTTTGCTAAGACCAGAGATGTAATTTATTCCTCGATGAACATCTATGGTAAATCCGGTCTGCTCTTGCAGACTGGGACCAAATCATCCTTTTTGCCACTCAATACATTCCAGATATGCTGACAATCCCTAATTTCTGCTGGAGTCATGCTGCTGGAGATTCCCCAAATACCCCAAAACAGCCTTTAGTGACAAATGAAGTGAGTAGTACTGGACTGAGTGTGGTCCACAGTACTTTCAGGAAGAAAAAAATACTGAAGAAGAACAATGTCCCACACCAGGAACCTTGTTGAGCTGTCAGGTCTGCTCTCTACATCACTGCAGGGCACAGAAATGGCTGAGGAACCTAGGTATGATCTATCACCTACTCATAATCAGGAAGGAGGAAAGACCTCACTGCACTCTACCTCAGTCTTTGCAGTCAGGGACAAGAACACAGATATAAACCTACAGACAGAAATTTCTGTTGGAGTTGTTGGGGCTGGGAAGAGGTGGAAAAGCAAGAGATTCTACAAGAATTTGCAGAGATTGTGAGCTTTACGCCCCTAGGTCACCCTCCTGCTGGGAAACTCTCAGATGCCTCGTCCTTTAAAGTACTTCCTAATTAATTTAATTAAATTTAATTAATTTATACTGATGATTGTATTTTACAGGATAAGAAGCTCTTACTTTTGGATGAATAAAGGTATTATATAAATATTATATGCATTTAGGAATGTTTTACATGTTGTAATTCAGGTAAGTCAGGCTCCAATTTACAGAATCATAAAATGAAAGTAACAGTGGCATCATGATAACTATAAAACTGATGCAGTTTACTTTACTGTGAATGCTGGCAAGACAACTAAAAAGGGACCATAACAAAGAAGGATAGCCACACTGATACAATTCAAATGTGAGCTCTGTCAGTGGGCAGGATAAGGTGCAGACTTTGTCCCATCAAAAGAAAGCTACTGTTATGTCAAGTAAAAATGGTTCTTGATGCGATGGAGGCTTCTAATTTTTGCCTTCAAGGATGAGTACAAGCTGCTCTACCCTGTATCTAATATGAACATGTCAGAGCTCTGATCAGACAGAATGAACATGTTGGGTTACAAGCTTTCAGCTACACTCCCTTGCCAATACAGTAATCAGATCATGCCTATGTAATATAAATAGATGTTCCTGTGCAAAACTAGAAGGAGGGATGTAAGAAAGAAAAGCCAGCACGAACCAAAAGAAAACCCAAACAAAAAACTCAATCAAGGTAACTGCCAACACGCCCTGCTGGCAAATTAATTCCCAGCTCTTAATATGGCTATGCATGTCATCTGTTGCTTGTGATTACAGACCCAGGCAACTGTATTTTGCCTCTTCTTCCTCTCTGACAGTGTGCTCTGCTATGTAACCTGCCTGTTCTCCCTGACAGTCTCTGTGAGGAATATTGCAGCCACATAGCTGCTTGCATCAACTTTACATATCTGTGGCTTCATAAGGGGAAATAAATTTGTTTCAGTCTGGTTACTCAAATAGAATCTCTTTCAACAGCTCAATTTATTTCCCAGAACCTCTGCAAGAAAGAGAACTGGCTAAGGCTTAAACTTGGCAAAATGAGAGCAGTGTCTACTGCAGTTTAAAAGCAACAGGTTGAAGCTGGTACTTGTACTCCTTACCAAAGGTGTTCAGTGGACTCGATTATTAGCCTATGAGGTTTTAAGTCTCAGGTTCCCACTGGCTATACCAATATTCACACAGTTGCAAGTTGAGGGCAAGTAGAAAACGTTGCAGGGAGAGCGTAACTTCTGCTCATCAACAAGTTGTGATTTCTCCATGTCTTCCATGAGTTCTGAGAAAAAACAGGTTCACAATCACAGTACTGAAAGCTCTGTTCTCTGATGGTCAGGATGGTCCAAGAGCCTGCCCTCTCCTTCTCTGGACAGCTGTCATTGCAAAGGCTGGCTCTATGGCTCTTGCTACTGGCTTCTGTGCTTCAGCGCTCAGAGCCAGTGACAGATCTTCTCAGTAGGGGGCTGCTGTTTGGGGAGTTTGTTTTGCCTGGTGATGGGCCAAAACCTGAGGCTGGGAGATTGCCAGGTTTGATGTCAGGCATATTTATTTCCTTTAGGATCAGATGGGTTTAGCTATCTGTTTATCCAGGCAAAGGGGCAACTTCAGAGGATTTGTGGGACCAGCCCTCAAAGAGATGTTTGGTCTTCAAGTTATTTATTGAAGTACTTGGCAGTGATGACAACAAGTGCTGAAGCAGCTCAAAGGTAATTGCCCATTTTTCCTTGTACGGCCAAACAAGATGGACTCCACCAGTTGGTTGGAAAACAAAGCAAACTTCATTCTAGATGAAAAAAAACCCCAGGGATTCTCCTGTTGTGTGGCTGGGGAAAAAAAAAAATCCACCCCATATCTTTGCAAGCCATTGCTAAGGTATTCTATGAACAGTCTAGAATTCCACATTCTATGGTGGACTTCAGGTATCATAGCTGGGCAAAGCCCCCTAGTGCCCCCGTACAACAGTATCAGTGTCTTTGCTTTATTTATATCACATTCTTTGGGTATTACATTTCCACCATGTTTGGGCTACAGTCTGATGCAGTGAAGAGCTTGGCCACAAAAGAACAATTAAAAAGCAAAACGAGCAAACAAAAAAATCCAACATGGCAAAAGAGACTAATAGAAGTAAAGTAGAATCTTTCAGGTGGTGGAATTTGTACAAAAAAAGGAAAATAAAAGAACAAACCTTAACAAGCCAAGCGTAAACCCATAGGAAGGCAAAACAAAAGAGGTTTTGAGATGCATTTTGTTGACAGATTTAAAAATATTAATCAGGAACTCATCGTTCTGAGCTAAGGTATTCAGCTCTTGAAATTCTGTTCAACATGATGCAAATATCTACTACATATCAGTTTTGAAAACTCTGAAGCACACCATATTCCTCACATATCTGCATGCCCTAGGACGAGCGCGGTTTCTTATATTTGTTTTGTATGTACATAACTAACCTGGCTAGAATCAGGTCAGTAATAGTTGTAGTTACTCCCAAAAAATCTCCTTGGAAAGTGTGAAAGCAAGACGTTAAATACATGAAAAATTCTTCCAGTTAGTTCAGTTAGTTCCCATTTTGGTTAGCTCTTAGCTTTTACTCTGTGGCATTACTTGTTAATGGCATTAACTTTAGACCACTAAGAACATACCCGCGAAACTGACTGTAAAAAGAGGTGATGCTGCCAGAAAACATTTCCACTTCCACAAAGAGGAAAGCAACACAGAGGAAAGCAACACAAGAGGAAAGCCTGGATTTTCTACTTCAGAAAAACTGTTAGTAACACAGAGAGTGAAATCTGTACATTTTCACAAAATATAGTGTTGAAGCTTGGGGTGTCCTTGTTAGTTCCAATGCTTCTCAACAGTTATGTTGTACATTGCAGCCACTACTATAAAAGTAGAGAAAATATTTTATGACTTTAGCTTTTTTTTTTTGTTAAAAATGTATTTGATTATTTATAGAAATTATAAACAATAAAAATCTTGAAGAACAGTTTACTTAACTGTTTACACTGCTGTGTAAAACGGATAATTGTGTAGTTTACACATATGCCATGTAAATTACTATGGAAACCAGATGCAGCTTACACTACAAGGTGCCTTGTAACTCATCTCTGCTGGGCAATAAATCCCCCCTTTTCTTCTTGGCAAAACTTCGAGAAACTTTACTGCTGTTTTCTATCAGCAGATAGAACAGATGGCTGGCACATGCCTGCTTTACTAAGAAAGTGGGATCTCTATAGTATTACTTTGATCCCTGGTGGCATGTCTACAACACTGAGATGCAAAATACCACAGCTGAGCAGAATCTAAATATTAAAGGTTTGGAGCTGTGTTCTCAATATGAGAAGCCCCTGTCTAAAAATCATGCTCACAGTATGTAAACATCTTCACATTCCACGTGGAAATTTTGGTACAGAGGTCAGAAAACAAAGTATTTCCCCTGTTTGGTGACATGAAAGCACAGTGAAGGTACCACTGAACATCCCAAGAGTGTGAGTTTACACAATTACCTTGACCAAACTTTGAGGGGAGATACTTTTATTGGAAAAAAAAATCACCTAAATTTGGCATATGAAACTTTTTTTAAGCTGAGATGCACCACTGTAATGACTGGTTATGAATAAGATATTTACAAAAAGTTCAGCAGTTTCTTTGAAGAAAAGTTTTCTTTGCAGGATTAGGTTTTGAAATTCAATACTTTTTAGTTTCTTTCAGCTTATCAGGGAAATAACCATGTTTGACTGGAGCACCTTTAACACTACTAATTCCTTAAAATTGGTGGTCTGTTAGTTTTCTTCTGGGCACGGAAATAAATCTTCTCCTAGCAGAGCTGGATATTCCATCTTATCTTCATGGTCAGCTACATCTCAACAATATGTAACAATTTCAGAGAACTCAGCTGAGCTATTCAGGGCTGATGGTCACTTTGCTGAGACCAGAACTAGCCTCCAGGAGCTGTTAATGATACAGCATTCCTGTCCTTCGCTCGACAACACAGAAATTATGCTAAAAAATGCACTGAAGACATACATTCCCTCTTTCTCAGAGGTGGGCATCTTTTTGATTGACTCAAGGTTATTGATAACTCTTTGAGACTTATTTCAGATGTCACATCTTGGGTACGCATTCAACCATGCACCAGGAGAGGAGCTAATGGGTACTCATAAGAGTGGGGAAGGGGAAGTGAGCTGCTACAATAATTCATCTGACCACAAATACTTCTCCCGTATCTGAAAAGAAGAAAGCAGCCTTGGCAGGTTGTGGCCCAGACTGACTATTTCTGTCGATCAGACCAGAGAATGCTACACAACAAAAATTCAAAGTTGCTTTTTGGTTTCTTTTTTCACCTCCTGTCTATTAAATCAACCAGGGTGCTGCTCTGTTGCTGAGCACTTGCTGCCTGTGAACTAATCGACTTTTTTTTTTAAAATATGGTTCTCTCCCACCAATACTCCCCCAGATGTGAACTTCACTTTAGTGCCATTAGAATTCCCACTGAAAGTTTAACATACGTGCTGGATTTTGTGGATTTGGAGATTAAATCCCTGTCATAAGTTCCTAAATGCTGCAGAGATGATGTTATCACTGAAATCTTTGGTAGGTTCCACTGGTAGCCACAGTAAAACATGTTGCAGTATCAATCAGCATGATAGGGTCTCATTGGGAAGTTTTTAAGCTCAATCTTCCACAGAGGACAAGACCCCCCAAAAGCCATTGTATTTTCCTTTGCAAAAACCATACAAAATAAGAACAAGAAGCACACTAGTGAGCTCTAGTGGTTACACAGATACATACTACATACTATATATTATCACTGATTTTTGTTTTTTTAAACCTTTCGATTCAAAGAACAATCTTTGTAATGGTCAGTTTACCCAGATTACATTTTTTTTCTAAAGAGAACATAGTATCTGAAAACTTATGCTTTATTTCATAGGTAGAACCAGAAGTGCATAAAAACACGACAATCCCATTTTGCAGTACATTAACCTTCTTGTCACCCTGGCTCATCCTGATTTCACTTGCAAAAATTATTATATATTCAGCACCCTCAGACCCTTAAATTTTGGGTTTCCCCTTATATTTCCTAATAATTAATTAAAAGTAATAGACTAGGAATTAAAAGCAACTAAATGTTTTTCTTTGGTTAATGTTTTCTAGTAAAATTTATTTTAATTGTTTCCTTATCATACAAAATCTTTTTCATGAAAAATGTATTCAGAACACAAAGGCCACTGTATCAGAAAAAAAACATCTAAATATAGTGGGTTTCAAGCACTTCTGTTTACACAGAATACAAATGTAATCTAGTCCCTAAACTGTGCCTTTCAACAAGACATTCTGGAATTAGAATATTCAGCTGTGCAGGACTGAGAAGTATTGCTACTCCCTGGGTTGGATGCTTTACTCACCTCAAACTTAGATCATTATTTATCCCAGGAGCAGGCAGATGGGGTCTACCCACAGGATACTTATACCTGCTTTCCACAGGCGTAAACAGGGACGCAAGGTGCCCTGCTGGGGATCCCAGGTGTGGTGGGTTGACCTTTGTCTGGCTGCCAGACACCCACCCAGTTGCTCTCTCACTCCCACATCCTGTCAATATTAGGGCTAGGCACCATGTAATGCCATAGACTGGATCTTCAGCACCTACTCAGGAGAAGCCTGATATCTGTAGACCCAAAAAGGGTCAACCTACTCCTAGAGGTGAGGCATATACTACTGAGAGCCCCCAAAACCTTGGAGCCCCAGAGAAACATCTTCAAATTTCAGGTGGGATATAGGGTTGAGAGGTCTATAAGGCACAAGACTCACAAAATAATTACTTGTTTTACCAAACACACGGCAACTGTATGCTAGTTAACAACTATTTCGCAGAAAGCAGTCCAGTACTTCAGTGTCTCCATGCCTTTCTTCTTTCAAAAAATACTGATTTCCATTTCTTTTCCTTCTTCCTTTCTTGCCTCTCTTTAGCTTTTCTCTTATTTTCCTCTCCTTCTCTCATCCTCTCCTCCTCCCTTCCTCTTCACATTTTCCCTTCCCTGACTTAAGAAATTCCCAGAAAAAAAGTACAGAATAAAGGTAGCAAGTATTTAGCACTTCCTTGGATGTGTCAATGGAAACTTCTAAGAACATGTATACTTAAAACCAAAATAGAACACTGGAAAAAAGTAAAAATGTACTCATTTCTTTGCCTCATAAAATACTGGAAATTGTGGAGAAACACAGTATTTTTTTAACCATTTAGGTGTTTCACTTACTAATTATGCTTTGTCTAAGAATTCAGTAATTCAGAAAATAGGGGGAGGACTAATGGGTTAAACAGCTTTGCAGCTGCTCAGAAAGGATTTCATCCTGCAAGTGGCATCAAGCATAACATTTTCCTACACTGTCTTTAAGCCTGTGACTCTTCTCAGTGCTGGAAATCACCAAAGGGTGAAAACTGAAATCAGTGTTGGAACCACCTTTTCCCAATGACCTACCTGTATGCAGCAAAGGAGGGAGAGGGGAGCACAAGAAAGAAATACAAGAGGAGGACAGTGTTCAGTCTAACATCTCAATCACCCATTCAAAAAAGGAGCTAGTTTTATCATGGGCAGTAACTGAAGCTTGTAGAGAAATGGAGCAGGAAATACAGTCCTGAAATACACTAATTATTTCTAGATATTTAAATGCCAACCGTTGGCATACAAAGATGTTTTCTCTGTACAGCTTGATGGGAACGCCAAAGACCTAGAGAAAGTCACTTAGCCTTTAAGTTTTGTCTCTCCACATTCCCCTTTCCCTCTAGAGGAGTGGGTGAAGCATTTCCTAAACCCAAAGGCTTTGTGAGGACAGCAAAAATTGCAAGGGCGTCAGACACCTCGAAGCCAAACAAGTCCTGTAGATAGAAAGAGTACTTTCAAACAACCAAAACCACAACCAAATTTGCGAAGCTGCAATTAGCTGAATTATACAACCAATGTTCACTATTTAAATGTAAATATTGTTTAATGTCTACCAAATTCTTTATTGTTTAAAGTCAATTTTCTGCATCGTAAAAATGAATTAATTTTATCCAGGGTTTTATGCCATCATGCTTTTTTCTGCATCCATGATAATGTATGCTAACAAGTTTCAGCTTTATGCAAATTCAACATATGTTGTCAGTGTGTCAAATCATACATATGTTTCTTCACAAAAATATGTCACAGATTCTTACATTTTCAACAAAAGAAACCGAAGGGATTCAATAAACTGCAGATTTATGTGGTTTTGCAATTTAACTTGGTAAAATTAAGTCTGCAGAAGAGAACTGTTATTTACTAGAGCTACAAATTAAGCCTGCACATTTAGTACATAGAGATCAATGAATAGGCTGTAGAGTATGTCCATAAGCCAAAGAAAGTCGAAAGAAAACAGCATCCACGTAGCTACTGTCCGGTATAAAACTTTATGACAAGTACAGGCGACTGGGGTCTTCCTGGTGAGCTCCGTCTCCCGGTTCCCCAGCCTGCGGGCTCTCCGCTGCTCCCACGCACATCACAAGCCATTCCCGGCGCGCTTTCCCAGCCGTCCGAACGCGGGCCCTCCCCGCCCGCGCCTCGGAGACTCGCACCCAGGGCTGCCGCAGCACGCCTCGGAGAGGGTCTCCTCAACTATTCCGAGGCCGAACCACCTGCCCGGGTTTACAGAGCCTCCCCCGCCCCTTGCTGCGGTCCCATCCGGCACCTACCCGTCCCGTTGCCTGCCAGGTGAAGTTCATGGCGTGGATGCCTACGGGGATGGCGGGCATCCTCTGCTGGGCTTTCCTGAAGTCGTGGGTGAACGGGGCCATCTTCCCCTCGGACACGATCAGAATATCCTCCTCGAAGCCTGCGGAAGGCAAAGGGGCGCGATGTGCGGCAGACCGGCCGGGCTCGGCTCCGGGCCCCCGCCCGCCGCTCGGGGGCAGCGGCCGCACTTACCGATGAGGACCCGCGCCTGCTGGGCGTCGATCCACAAGTAGAGGGTGTCGGGCTGGCGCGGCGCGGCCCGCAGGCTGCAGAGGCTGAGGGCGCCGCACAGCAGCGCGGCACAGCACAGCCGCCCCGCCGGGGCCATACTCGCGCACCGCCCGCCCGGGGCTCGNCGCTCGTACGGTCCTTCCCCCGCCGCGGAGGGCGGTCGGTGCCCCGCGCCCGGCGCTGCAGGTGGCCGTCCACTCCCGCAAGGGCAGAGCCGAGAGCGGGGGCAGGCTCTGTGACCCAGGCCCGCTCTGTCACAGGGTACCCGTGACACGGCAAGGTCGCCGCCCTGCGGCGCGTCCCGCCCCCCTCCCCGTGTTCACCCTCCCCGCAGGGGCGCCCCGCATTCCGGCCGTCAAGGCGGCACCAACACGGTCACAAATGAGTCGCTGGAGATACTCGTGTCTGCGTGAAGAAACGAAGTTTGCGTAGCCGTCACCTGGCACACGTGGGGTTTGGGTCGGGGTGGGGGGAGCATCACCCAAACGGCAGGTGTGTGCAGTGCGGCAGTGGCTTCACTGGGGACCCGCGAAGCTGGGCAGGTCAGGACCTAGAGTGAGCCAGCAGCCGGACAGTGGCACAGGGACAGGATTCCTAGCTCCAGGGAACGATGCAGAAAATGGGGCAATGTGCTAAAGGAAGAAAAGGCTTTCACCTGGCATTTGTCCGAGGGTCTTGAGAACAGTGAACACTGAAAAACACTGAACTGTTGCCATTTACACAGAGACTGGAACCGGCTCAACATAGAAACCTAGTAAAGCTTGAAAGAATTTTATATTTAAAAAAATTATTTAAGCACAATCGTGCCTTTAAAAGGAATAAAAATATATTATTTCTAAATTTTCTGGATTCTTCCATTAAAAAAAAAAAAAAAAAAAGCCTTAAAAAAACCCCCAAAAAATCCACAGCCCAAAATGCCAAAATTTGGCGGGATAGATAAAGTTTGAGTAAAACCCCCAAATTTCTGTCTGTAATGGTCTGGAAGGGGTTGGAGGGTATTTTCTCTCTGTGATTACTCCTTTAGATGCTGCTGGTGCTCCATCTCATCCTGTAAGTGTGACTGCTAAAGTTACCATTGTATTTTCTGCCAGTAATGGAATTCTTCATGTTATGGACAACAACATGAAGTTGGTCTTGCTTTTCCAGACAGATCAAATTGAGTGGCAATCATCATGGCAGTTTACACACAGGGAAGCTGTATCATTATTTTTCTTTTTCATGTTTAAGAGGCAAAGGCAAACTGGTAATGGTGGTTTTTTTAGGCAAAATGTTTGTGGTTCAACATAGGAAATAATCTCACTCTCCCACTAACTTGCTGTACTGTGAGATTCCTGTGTCGTCTCCTGAGGAGTCTTCTGCTGCTGTCAGTGGATCACTTCAGTAATCCCTTATCGCTTTTCCTGACCCAGAACAACACATGTGTGTACCAGAGAAAACCCCACGTAGTGACTTGGGGGGTGTGTGTATGTATACATATTTACGTATACATTCATAAATGCCATGTGATTATGGAGCACAACATGAAAACAAGATCTCCACATGTTCCGCACCTGGTAAGACACTTCTGCACCTCCCAATGCTTTCAAACAGTTTCCCTCCTAGCCTCACTGCATTATATGGCTGGGAAGCTGGGACATGGGTAGTGACTTGTACAAGTTTACCTGATGAACACACGTGTGGGCAAAGGTAGGCTGGAACAGAATTCTCCTAAATCCCCTGGCAGATCCCTAGCAACTTGCCCAGATGAAAAATCTTAGGCTCCAAAAACTGGAGTCAATGTATGTACTCTTACAGAAATGGCCCTCCTCTAGATGCTTGTTAGGGTGATCATTTGCTATTTTTTACTTATTTAGTAGTGTGACCAAGCAGGTCAAGGAAGGTGTTTCTCCCCTTCTACTCTGCTCTTGTGAGACCCCACTTGGAGCACTGCATCCAGTTCTGAGGTCCCCAACGTAGGAAGGACATAGACCTGTTGGATCGAGTCCAGAGCAGGGCCATGAAGATGATCAGATGGCTGGAGCACCTCTCTTATGAAGACAGGATGAGAGAGTTGGGGTTGTTCATCCTGGACAAGGCTCCAGAGAAATCTCAGAGCAGCTTTCCAGTACCTAGAAGGAGCCTAGAATAGAGCTGGAGAGGGAATTTCTACAGGGGCCTGTAGTGATATGGCAAAGGGGAATGGCATCAATCTCCAAGTGTGTAGAGAATGGCTTCAAAATCAAAGCGGGTAGGTTTAGATTAGGAAGAAATTCTTTACAGTGAGGGTGTTGAGGCACTGGCACACGTTACCCTGAGAAGTTGTGGATTTCCTGGAAGTGTTTGAGGCCAGGCTGGATGGGGCTTTGCACAGCCTGCACTAGGCACAGGTGAGTTGAAACTTGAGACGATCATTTAAGGTCCCTTCCAGCCCAAACCCTTCTGAGGTGCTGTGATTCTGAGTCTCGCGCATTTTGTGTAAAATATCTCCTCTCGCCCACTCCGCCGTGCTTGCCCCCGGGGCATGCGGTCAGAAGGAGGGCTGCGGGGGCCGCGGGCCTGGATCTCCTCCTCCCGCCCGCTAGAAGCGCCTGGCGCGGCTGTGCCCCGGCCGGGCGGGAGCGGGCACTGTCGGGGCTCGGCCGCCCTCTGCCGGCCGCCGCCGCCACTGCCCCTGCCCTGCTGCAGCCGCCCGCGGGGCTTTGCCGCACGACGGGCTGTCGGGGACCGCCGCGAGCCGTCGGACAAATGTCGGAGCCGAGAGATTCGCTTTCAAGACACGTTCAAAAGAACCCCCACGCCAAACAAAGCTATATCGTGCGGAAGTTTGAGATACGTGTCAGGGGACAGCTATGAATTATGTTGGAAATTTACTACTAATGGATTTGATTTTAAAAAGCAGAAAAATATTTTGACTTGAAGAATTAAATATTGAATCTCCTTAGCTTGAAAATACACAAGCAATTTTAATTTTACTCTGAAAGAGCAATATAGTGGGAAAAATAATATCTGAAACAAAACTTTTAGGAAGAGGTTAAAATGGGACCTCAAGATGGGTAATAATATTTAATATTCTAATGCAATGATTTACATTGTTATTTATCACTTAAAGGGGCTTTCTTAAGATACAACAAAGGAAGATAATTTAATTGCCAAGTAATAACCCTGGAACACAATTTCCCGAACTGTGATAGTACAATTGAAATGCTCCTTTGTAAAAAATGCAATAGCAATCAGCTTACTTTCTGCAGAAATTATCTGGTACTTAGTGACTGAAGTACAGTTTGGTGGGTATGTGTTTGTAGCAACAGACTGTTCTAGCCCAGAGACACCCGTGTATGTATTTTAACCGTGTGTCTCTCTTCCAGTATCTGCCAAGGCTTGGGTTAGTCCCGTGTTAATGCTGAAACTGACCTGTTGTACTGCAGTGTCTGTTCTCCCCAGTTTCTCTCTGCTGTAGTATTGTAGCACAATGAAATTCGTTTAGGATAAGGTTTGCCAAACTTGTGTTCATACTGCCTTCTTGCATTCAATGTGGAGGTCTAGGTAAAAGCTTGGTATAGTTCTTCTTGATCCCTTTTTAAAATGTCCCTTTCTCCTAAATTACATTACATATTTCAGGGAAGAACAGTCTCTTTTTAAGTGAGTTGAGAGCATTATGGAGGGAGGGTCGGAATATACTTGGGAAAGCAAATATTTTGTGGTTCTTTGTTTAATGAAATGGAAAACATACATGAAAATAGAACTGTGTTGTGAATATGGCTTCAAGTTCCACTAACTTTCAGAGGAATGCATATATAGTGCATTTGTGGACTATATTCATTGCAACTGACATTCATTGCAACTGACAGCATCCCCCTGATGACAGCTTTGGAATGAATTAATGAATGGATATCCAGTTTGAATGATGATACTTTCAGGGAAGGATATGGAAGTCAGAGCCTGATGCTCTTTGATCATCAGCTATGAATAATATAAAAAGAGAGAGAAAAAGACATAAATAATAACACTACTGGGCATAAATATGGCCCAAGGCAATAATTTTCATTCCAAAGGTTATAGATGCTGCTTCACCTCAGGTGTACAGAAATAGCAAATACAAATTTTGTTGGTTTGTTTCTATGTGGTGAACACTGGTAGATAATAACTAACACCTGCATGATTTAAATAAACAAGAAGATGCCAAATTGCAGCAGGATTTTCAGAAGTGCTCAGCTTTCACTGGGTTTATTCACTTAAGTGATTCATAAAATTACTGTCAGTCTCTGCAGAAACAAAACTTATGCATTGGGAATTAGATCCCTTTAAATTCTTCCTCCTTAGGCCAAAACAACTGTCGTTAAGAGGTGTCAGAAAAAAACCCCATAGAACTAGCTTTATTACAAAAATCAGTTTTTATTAGAAAAAGCAGTTTTGCTGAAATTGGAATAAATTGAAGTTTCTGAAATTTCAAATGGGAAATTAAATAATCCACCTTCAATTATTCTGAATATAACATTCCAATTATTTATTTTAGAGCATACTCTTTATTGTAGTTTTAGAAACTATGTCAAGGCAAGACTGAAGGTTGCAACATCACACATTCTAGAGGCAGTTTTCTATTTTATATCACTTACGATACAGATCATTATCTGTTCCATTTCTTTTCCTGCAATAGTCCTGGGTCATCCATTGGAGAACATGGAATTAGTCTGGCTTTGAACCCAGTTGGGTACCGAAGAAGACAATTATTTTTACACGGATTGCACCATTTGTTACTGAAGTTAAAAAATGTAGCAAATGAAAGCTTTCTGAAGTAAAAATTATCAAATTCTAGAGAAGTTAGAGAGAGATGTCCTTGTCCTTGCTTCTGCCATATTCTTGAGTGGCAATAGGGAAGTACTTCATTCTTTTTCCCAGTTGGTCACCAATTTTTGTTCTTCATTTCAGCGTGCCTGACACATCAGATCTTTGGTCTTGTCTGCAGAATCCCAGAATCTAAGTATGTTATCCCAGAGGTTTTAAAAGTTTTCAAATAATTGAATTTTCAATGGTTTGGGGTTTTTTTGATATAAAATTTGTGTGACATTTCCCTGCTTCTAAAAAAAGCAGATCTAACCTTTTAAACTTCAGTAGTAAATTGCACTGCTTTAATTTAATTAATTTTATCATCATTTCCATTACTTTAGTAGATTGTAGTAAATTTAGACCTCAATTACTTAATTTTTAAAAGGAACAGTGTACACTAACTATTTTTATTAATTAATCCCCAAACTAATTGTCGATATTAGCCTGAAGGCATTAGTTCCCAGCTCTCTCACCTGGTGATTCTCTTTCTCCTGGTGACATGACTTCTAAGTTTGCTTCAGGTTCCAAGTTCCATTCTAAAACAGATTTTCTGTTTGACTGGGAGATGTGAATACTTGTCTCTAAACTATCAGACTAAAATAATTTTAAAAAATGAAAAATAGACTTTTTTGTTTATTCTTTTTTTAAAAATAATTTCCATGCAAATAAAGTTTTAATTGTTTCCATTTTCTCAAATCTTGATTTGTTGAATTTTTCTTTGAGAAATACATTTGCAATGGAAATTATATGTCCTTAAAACACTGAAAAAACATGCTAAACTAAATAGTTACATTAGTATTAACAAAATTATTAGTATTAAGATAATTCATTGTAGCTTTCCAATTTATAAGATTAGCAATTGGACTTAGAAATTAAATTAATTTTTTTCAAGTTTCATTGAAACATTTAGTTGTGAAATTGTTTCAGAAATAATGAAATTGAAAATTTATATTGAAATATGTACACACAAAATTATTTCTACAACTTTCCTCTTATTGCTTGCATTCATGAAACTTCTTTAGTACTTTCTAGTTAATGAAGAGAACACTGCAGCCCCACCAAGGTATTTTGTCCTGTGTTGAGTGAGGATGTAGCATTACCGAGAAATGGTAGCCTTAGCTTAGGCAGGGAGTCCAGCAGCTGGTGGCCCACACTGGTTCTTCTGCAGAAGAAGGAAAATCCTGTTTTATTGTGTCATTCTGTTTACTGGGGGGGACTTCTGGGGTGATACAAAGGGTAGCTATTTGTCCCACTGTCCTGGGGACAAAGCTGGCCCAGGGGTGCTCCAGTTCAGGACTCAGGCTTGGCACTTCTTGCAGTCAGTCATGATCAGGTGGAGGGCCAGCACGCCAGCCCACAGCATGACCCAGGCCACCCCAGGGTCTCACCTTGGAGTAGTGCTGGAGGCTGCCAGGAGGCCTATTCTGAGACAATTTGAGTTTCAGAGACTAATTGGCCATTCTGGGGGTGAAGAGGAAATCTTCTCCCAGTTTTGAATTGCCTTGTTTTACTTTCCATGAGCATTGGCTTGGTTTGTAGACTTAGGAGACTCTTATCCTTCTTCTCTCCACTACTTGGTGCTCTAAATGTTACAATGACTTGAGTTGCTTGTGCCTTGCCTACAGTGCACATCCTTGCTTTCTCTTTATATCAGATATCTTCCATATTCCTGGTCATCCTTCCCTTTCTCTGGCTATTTGTTACTTGGCAATACTCTTTTCAGAGATATTTTGGCAAGTCCTATTCACAAGGCCACACCATTGATTTTTCTTGAGAACATAGTTTTACTTTTCATATTGGCTTCCTATGAAAATGACATCTATACAAAGTTCACAGTGAACTGATTTGTTGATTTCTACTAATTTTGACAGACAAGTCTCAGAGCTTATTTAATATCTTATTCTAAGTGGTTAGTGGTAGAGCAGGAAAAAAAGAGACATGTCCTGTCTGTGACAGAAATGCAGTCTGTCTTCAAGCATTCTTGCCCATCATAGAATTACTTTTCCCTAGGTGTGCCCAAATGCAGGGGGAGCTTCAGTTGAAGATTACGCCTTCTCAGATAGAAAACCAATTAGTCACTAGGTATAAACTATAGTAATCCAGTCTGTGTCAGATTCAGTACCCTCTCAGATTGCTAGTACTATTCATTATCTTATTTCTGCATAAATTAACTCTCTTTTAGCCTTTTTCGTTTTGACAATCCCAATTACTTATGTCTGTCTGGGACAAATCTTCCTAGACCTTACAAGGAGGTACTGGGATTTTTTCCTACTCCAGTCAACATTGTTTTACACTAAGCTGCACTGAATTTAGTTGGATTTTAGAGAGAAAGAATATTTTTAGAAAGGGAAAAATAAAATGGAAGGAGAGAAAAGTGGATGCAATTAAGTTGCTGCCTTAGAAATTACAGAGAACATGAGTAACAGATCTAAGCAATTAATCCTTTACAATTTTTTTCTTATATTGTACCAAATGAAGCAATCTCTTTTATCAAAGTTACTTACCTGCAGCATCTGCTTCAGTGGGTTTAACATCTACATCTATTAGAGGAGATAATGGGCAGATTGTATAAATATTACTCACTGAAAAGGAATGAAATGTATGACAGCTGTATGATTTGTTGCTGAATGTGGCTGCCCACAAAGCCTTTAGTGCTTTTGTCATACATTGGAGATTAAAAGCTCAAATTCTGTGACTATGGGATCATGCAGGCTTCTTTGATAACTGATCAAGTGGTCTGTGACTTGCCTAGCAAGAAAACCTCAGGCACTTCCAGAATCAAGGTTAAAACTAAAGATATCATTAAAATTTATCACATAAATAGTGACAAAAAAGCACCTCAGAATATTTTAGGAACATTCTTGGAAAACTATAGTCAATGTCCAAAAAGACCATCAGAGTGACGATGCCTCAGAAGCAGAAAGACAAAATGTATATTGTCCATCCTGTCGTAGGGAAGAATAGACATGGGAGTGATTATACATACCATAGCATGAAATAATGCCTCACATATGGTAAAAAATATGTGAATTGTAAAGTGGAAAACAATCACTTTGAGCCATATGTTCCCCTCTGGCATTAAACTGCATGGGAGGACAAAATAATCCAAAAATCATATAATTTTTGAAGCATACCCATTCAACTATGTTCTCCCCCTGCCTTGGTACACTATCCAGAGCAGGTATGAGAAGTTATAAAATACTTTGAACTGTGCTAAAGAAAGGGGAGAATGGCGTCATTTGTCTCCTGTTTCAAACATTCCCCGTGCTGGAACAGGCAAGGAAACAAGAGCAAGGGTGGGCAGGGCACAGACCCTGATACTCAGTTCAGAGTTTCGGTAGAACATGAGTCAGGCAAGCAGGATGCCATCCCAGCCTAAATAAAAACAGTGACAAAACTGCCATTGGCCTAACAGGGCCAGAATTTCTGTCTCATTATGCATCATAAAGTCCCACATCTTCCTGGAACATCTGTGCAGCTGCTGCTGAAGTGTCACCCTGGGCTGCCGGTGCCACTGTACCCCACAGCTTTTCTGACAGCATCTGGGGATATGATAGGACATTGAGTGGATCATATTTGGAGTTGGACCACCTGTACCCCACATTTTGTGTGTGTGTATTTTAGGTGGTGTCAGAAACATGGCAAGTATGGCATTGTGGGGATCCAATAATTTGTCGGCCCTTCTTTTCCTGTCCCTTTTTTGTTGTTTTTATTGGATCTTTTCCCCCAAATATGCAGCCTATTGGCCATTTTTTCTACAGCAAAGGTAATACAGTTACTTTTCCCCTTGGAGCAAAACCCCTTGAATTCCTTAGTTTTGCTGCTTTCTTTACAATGCAGCCATACAGACGAGAGCATAGACGTTGGAAAACTGGAAGAAGTGCTTCATAGGATCTTCATTCAAAATCCATGTGTTAGCAGGAGATAGGACATGTGGCAGTTCGGCTTATACAGGAAGCAGGCAAAAGTATAATGATGCATCCCAATACAAGGAAAGCTGTGTAACGTAACATCCTTTAGAAATATGTGCAGTACATTGAGCTATAAAGCTAAAAAAGGGAAAAGCTGAACACACTGAGGTGTTATGAAACACCAGAAGACTACACCATTAAAATAAAGGACTTATAATTACGGCCTTTTACATTCTCTAATTGTGAAAAACTCCTTCCCCAGCAAATTATTTTCTGCCACATAAGTTTTGATTTCTCTGCTTTCTGGTCATTCAAGTGGCACTTTTTGTTTTCTGTTAATGTTTATTACACTTGCTAAGCCTAATTTATCACCTATTAGGGGAATAAAATCTTTTGCTGACTTTCAAGTCTTGGCATGGGTCAGACTAAGAGGTAGGTTTCAGTTGGGACTGGATACAGAGAATCAAAACATCTGGACGGAGGGCAGTCCCTTCACTCATGATGGGTAAACAAATTAAAGAACTGAATGCCACGGGTTGTAATCTCTAATGCTCAGGGAAGAAAGCCGAGAGAAGAAATGCAGTAACAGGTGTAGAAGGATGGGGTGCTGGCAAAGTCAAAATCTGTGAAAAGATCCAATCAGCAAGAGCATATGACATGTCTGGCATTAAACACAATAATTACAAGCCTTTTTAATTGCATGAAACATCTTTCATATTTATGTAATGACATGTTTGGAAATCATCTAATTAAAATAGGATATTCTGAGAAAATAAAAGACTTCTGCTTCTCTGCAGAATGCTGGTGCTGCTTTTTTACTGAAAGCAGTAGGCATTCCAGAGGACCTCTGGGATCGTGTCTACGGCAAGTAGTGACATACAAACGGACTATGCTGCTTAGAGGGCTCACCACTGGGATTTCTCTTTGTCATATTAATTGCTGGAGATTAAGGTTTTCTTGATAGCCAGGACCAGAAACACTTTCACACAAGTGGTAGGCTGTAGAGAACAAGGAAGAGCCTTTTTAGTTCCAAACTGCACAGGCAGTACCTGAAACAGAGTGAGAGCAGCACCTCATAATATTTTTATTAATAGGTTGAAGTACTCCTTTCACATCATGTTCTTGAATTGCATAGTTAATGTAGGACTGAGTACTCCACAATGAATACCAAAAAGGCAAAGCATAGTGGGTATGCTAAAACAAACCAATTCAATACAGAAACCCATAGAAAGGAGAGGTCTAGTGAAGGGAGTGATGGAGTAGCTGAATTTGTATGTATCCTCAGCAATCCATTCATTACATAACTTACAGCACTATAGCATTACCAGTTGTCAAAAAGTGAAGAAATAATGTGAAATTATGGAAAAGCTGAAAGTAAAACGTGAAATCTGAGAGCAACAGATGGATAATGAGAGTGCTAAAATGTATATATTATCTACAAGATGTATTTAGACTTTTGTCTGGCATGAGTTCTTCAGAAAATCCTAATGACAACTGCAAATAGATTTAAAAGGGCCCTGACTTCCACAGTTCACAGAATGAATGAGGGAACTTGTACAGCCAACACAATGTCAAGATGAATGATGTAAAATGATGTAAAAATTGCTGAACTCTGCATAGTAAAATGTTTCCTCAGGGAAGGAACAAGGAGTAATAGGTTCTAAAGCATGGCTTCAGAAAATGATAATTTAAGTAGGAAATGGTCCAGAGAGTTAGTAAAAAAGCCATGGAAAGGAAATAAATATTATAAAATAAAGCTAAAATGAAGTTACAAGGCAGTGATATGAAATAAATGTCATAGCATCATGCAAAATGTATGGAAACAATTGAAGCAGTTAGTGTTTTCATGGAACAATTCAGCTTCATACATACATTTATATTCTTTCATATGATAAAAATAGGTACAGAAGTATCTAGGAATGGTCATGGTGTTGTCCTTGAGCTGAGATGAAGGAGCATGAAGAAGTTGCCTGGGTAAGAACATAAACAAAATTATGTTAAAAGACCTATTGGATATTGGTTTTATCAAGATGGAACAATATTCTTGATGTCAAAGGGTTTAAAATATTTTATAAATAAAATCAAAACATAATTTCTATATTATGTACATTCAGTTGAATATGCAAAATGTTGATTTAAGCATTAATTCGAGGGTACCATCCTGGTCAATATAAGATACTTCTGGCTTCTTCATATAGTTTATAACAAATGGCAGATGTACACTAGGTTGCAAATGTGCAAATGTATGATATTGAAAACTCTAATTCAGGTAAATAATAGCTATTAAAGATCTTTGCTGGCACAGCTTGCCTCCTATATTTTTCTAGATGGTTTTCCCATTAATTTAATTTAGGTTTGTGAATAATTAACATTTCTAAAAGCTGGTCTTATGTACAAGTCAACTTGGGCACTTGGATGATGAGGAATACATTACAAAAGGCTCATGAAAACTTTGGTTTGCCTGTCTTCCCTGTTTTACTTCTTGAAAGTTGTAGCAGGGTTAATTCAGTTTCCCTGGGTACCAACCACAAGGCAAGCCCTGTTCTTTTTGTCCTCTTGTAGTGCCTTAACTGCTATATGTTTACTTGTTTCTGCTGTAAATAATGTTGTTGACTTTTAAATTATAATTTTTCTTTTATGATCTAACATACTTTAATTAAATTTTTATATCTGTGCCTGTTTCAGGACACCTTTAAGGATCTAATAATACATGCCCACCTTCTTTTCTTATAGTATGACAAATTTTAAAATTCCTTAGTCACATACTGCTTTTTTCCTCCAGACTGAGTACTGAATTGGCATTTCATGTTTTTCTTGGCTGACTCTGCAACACAGATAACTTCCTTTTAGCACATCTTCTGTTTGTTTATAGCATATAATAGAAGACATCCAGCATTTAATTCTGCTTTTGCTATATAATTTTCAGCTTTGTTATCTCTAACAAAATACCATTCACAGTAACAAAGACATCATTCTTCAAAAAATCCAGCAAAAAGAGGACAAAAGATAGCCTGGAGAGAGCACTGGAATGGAATTCCTACTTTGCTCTTCTATAACATTTTCCATTGTCATTCTTGAAGTACTTCTACAAAGATGAATCATTATTTCAATTTGCCTATGGGAGAAACTGAGTCACCTGAAGAGGAAGTGATTTGCCATGCAGCAAGTTGGTGGCAGAGCCAAGGGCAAAGAACAAGACTCTTCATTTCCTGCCTGGTGCCCTCATGACATTAACTTAGTTTACAGCTCTGCCACAGTCTTTTTTATGACCTTAGGTAAGACCTTTTGGGTCCTTTATTCTCCTAACACTGAATTGCATGCTTAATTTAAGCTTTTTTTTTTTTAATTATCACAATTGGATGAAAGCTCTCCACTAGTACATCAACCATATACAGGGATGGTTCATCCTTTCTCTCAGGTACTCTGAAAGGGAGAATTTTTGTTCAGCATGTTAGGTAATATTTTATTTTCATGTAGTGTTTATTCTTTCCCAGAAAGTTTTCACAAAGACTAATTCTAGCCAGGGGAAACCTGTGTCTGTAGATGATAGAAAATGATGAATTAGAGGAGCTGCAGTTCTGTTGCTCAAAGGGTACAATACCCATGTGTTATGGGCCCCCAGTTCTTCAGATTTGCAAGACTATTTTACTTTTTCATAGACATCTGGAGAACAATTGTTTGCACTCCAGATGAACTCAGGGTGTGGATGAGAGAAGAATTCACTCTTCCACCTATTGCTCCCTGCACACATGCATGAATGAAGAAAAAAACCACCTTCTTCCCCTGCCCTACCCATTCGCACATAGAGCTCCTCCAAACATTTCCTCCAGGTTTCCTTGTAAGAATACCTCTGCACTGACCTACAAAGTCTCATGGGGCACAAAGCAGACATTTCAGTATTTGGCTTTTAATTTGTTATGTATTTCTACTTTCACTGTTCCCTCTTCTTTCTTCTGTTCCCTTTACCTTTCTCACTTCTTTTTTATACTCTTTCTGCTATTTCTACTGCGTCTTTCTGTTTAATTTCTATTTGGGTTTTTTCCCTTGTTATGCTTCTTTTCCACTAGAAAAGGGAGGTGTTGCACTCTAGGTTAACTTATCATAGAGGCATGGAGAGAACTGGCAGAAATCATTGCTCATGTCTGGCTATGCAGGGAGAGGACTAGGGTTTTGCTGCTGTGAGGATTTCCCAGAAGTGATATTGGAGCTGTTCCAACAGTTTACAGTAAAAAGACTGCAGTTCTAATGCAAGTTCAGCAAGGTGAAGGCCATCTTCTTTGGGTCAGGTACAATAACAAATTGTGTCAGATGTGTCTCCAGTCTGAGAAATTAAACCTTTGTACCGGATACTACACAGTACACTGTGGAGGTGAAGGATCCAGCCTTCATATGAATCTGACATCAGAGAGGAGAGACAGATCTCTGGCCTGTAAGGACCACAAAGAATTAAGCACAAAAAGCCTTGTAACTGGAAAGCATTATTGTGCGCCCTAGGCCACTAGTTTCTAGGTATCCCTACCTCTGTTCTCTAATCAAGGTGCTCAGCAGTGTTGACAAGGCAGCCCAGCTCTGAAGAACAGTGTATTTTGTTACATTGGGGTCAACCTAAGAGTAGTAGTAGGGGGAGAATGTGTATTATAGCCACTTTTCCTGGGCAGAAGGCAGATACCTTACACACCTTTCAAAATGGAGAAATCTGGTGCTCTGTCTCCCATGTTCCCTGCTGAGTGTCCAGGCACGAGTTCAGCACCCATGAAGGATGAACACAGCGCCCTGTTTGGCTTAATGCCATGTCATACAGCATGGAGTAGAGGAGGAAGCAATGGGGCAAGCCATTAGCAGCACAGTCTGGGAGGACAGCAAAACAGTGTGAAGGAAAATGTCCAGTGCCTCATTCTCACAGGAGGAAACTGAGCGCAGCATGTACTTTGAGAAGGAAATGGTAGTTCTTATGGAAGTTCTTCCATGTGAGTGAATTTATCAACTCACTTAACATCAACTCACAACTGATTTAGGCTGTGTAATTTCACACAGTGGAAATTATACAGCCTAAGGAAATCTTTAAAATGTGCCAGGACCACACCTCTGTGCACTAACAAAAGGATTGATACAATACTCAATAAGAAGCTGAGAGTAGGAGAGACTGAGAGACTTGTGGCAGTCTGTGCTGCTGAGATGTACAAATGATTTCTACAGAAACAGAGAATTTTCTAAGGGCTGCTGGCTTCCTGCTTATGTACCTTGCCTGCACTTCAGGTGGGAGGTAATGGAGGCAAGTATGTATTGAATGGGGAGGGCAGAATCTTCTCTTGTGCTTGCACAGAGCCAGATACAAAAGAGTGATGAAATTGGGTCAGATCTCCAAGTGCTAAAGAAGTGTAGACAGTTATACCAGTAATTGTTTGGAACACACTGAATTAGTGTTTTGCAGCAGTCTAATGGCATGGACAGAAAACAGAATGGTGGACCTATTCTGAATTCTTGGATTTTGTTATTTTTGTCTACTGTATGAACTTATGCTCTACTTAGTTATTGAATAAACTGAAATTAGAGCTTTGTGGCACAAGAAATGCATTACACAATTACCCCTGTTTGAAAATGTAAAAGGTAAACTTCATTTTTTCTTTCCACAAATGATGGTTCTTGTTTTAAACATTATTAAATGAATGAAATAATCCTAAGTTTTTAAGACATTAGCCTTGGATCAAAGCCAAGGATGTAATTATAAACAGTGAGCTCTTTATGGCTACATCTACACTGCTTGTCACATTACTGCCAAACACTATCAAAGTCTCAGGCTACAGTGCCACACCTACAACCATATTAAGGGTTGTTTAGGTCATCACAAAAAATTCTCAACCGGTGTAGTTAACATCCTGTATGGGGTTAACAGGTATTTCCTTGTACATACAGGTATAAGAATGTAGGGAATCAATCATCTCCAAGTTTTCAGGGTTCTGCTGATTTCAGAAAGGCAGGATCCCTTCCTAGTACACTCCTGTGGTTAAGCATTCAACTCTGGTTCTTATCTTTCCTTAGATCTTGGAAATACTTGCAAGGGATATCTAATCATAGGAAAGTAGATGCTCAGAAGCCAGAATAGTGTATTGCCATATTTGGCCACAGCTGTACTGGGAAGGCATTATATATGTAGAATTACTTCTGCCAATTCCATGCGGCAAATATGTGCTTTACCCAGACAGAGTTTCTGTATGTTAAGAGTAGTGAACCAATTATAAAGTACTATACCTGACTACCAAGCTCAGCTTCACTTTTTCCTTTTCAAATTTAGACAAAAACTCTGGATGTAATCTGCACAGTGCTTTAGAGAATGACGTGAAACAGAACTGATTTGCCGCCTTCTTAGAAGTATTGATTACAATATGCAATAGTCTTCTATCAACAATTTCTCTAAGACATAAGATAGCAGGGCAAGAAGGTTTTAGGGACCAACAGGTGGGTGAGCATTTTGATATTGTCCTACTAATGAGATTTTTCCATTCTCTCTGAATAGCTTCAGGATGGGCCCCTCAACCATTCATTTGCATTCATAGTTTCATCCATCTGCCCCTCTGTATCTACTTTTCTGCTTCCTGAAGAGGATGGAAGGTAAAAACTGACTACCATAATAAACATCAGCTTTTAGCCACTATTATTTCTTTGTTTTATTCCTAAAGCCCTTGTCTCTATTGTTGGCGTTTTCTTAAATTCTATTATTTCTTTGTCACACTTTGTAATGAAATCTCTTGTTTTCCAATAGCTGGCATTCTTCTTTAAGCTCAGACCTGGGGAAATTGAACAGCACAGGTTCAGGTTTTAAAATAAATATACCTAGCCATTCCAGTTCCTGAGAATAGAACAGAACACAGAAAGTGAATTTAAGTGAAAAGCTTATATGTAAATAAACTGTCCTTTTAAAAGCAAATACAGTTTTTTAAGCCAATCTTCAGGATTTTGAATTCTGCTTTGTGGATATTTTTTCAACATACAGAGTCAGCAGTAATGCCTCCAACAGTTTCATTAAAATGGCCAATGTCCAGGAATACAGACATCATACAATGAGCAGGAATTACATGACCTGATCAGGGATGACCACCCAATTGAGGATATGCTATTCTATGGATCAGTTTAAGTCATATAAACATTGACATACTAACTGCAGGATGGGATTCCGTTGCCTTTATGAAGTCTCAGAGTTATGAACTAGAAGGGTTCACTTTTAGCAACAAGAACTGCACAGTCATAGCAGGTCATCACACACTTTGTGGGAGTGGAACTAGTGTGGGACATTTTGGCAGGAACTGTAATGTGGCAGCACATGGCCTCTTTGCAGGAGGTGGGGAATGCAGCACACCGTGCTCACACTGCTGCAATGTGTGAGCGGTCCAGCACCATGTGGGAAGTGTGGGCAAGAGATACTTTGCATGTGCCCACATCTTAGCCACAAAAAAGCACCAATGCAAAGGCAAGAGACAGCATAAGCCTTTTGAACATTAATAGGATGCCCACAGGAAAAAAAAGCAAATCAGCCAAAGATGTAT
Source organism: Pardalotus punctatus (assembly GCA_013400915.1). NCBI lineage: Eukaryota > Metazoa > Chordata > Aves > Passeriformes > Pardalotidae > Pardalotus > Pardalotus punctatus. Next base: position 78,325 of record VZTX01013622.1, read on the forward strand.
CAGCAAAATACACAGGCTCACATGTTGAATGGCATAGTCAGTACATAAACAAATAGTACGTATTAGTACCATCACACCACTGTTAACTTTAACAAAGATGGATTTGCTCTCACTAAAAAAACTCACATGGAAGCTTCAAGGAGGAGAAATAAGAAATTAAAAGGACATGCAAGTTAGTCTTTCACACAGAACTAACATCGTGGCAGCAACAGTAACATTTAAAATTAGTTTTCTTGGTAAAAAAAATCATTCAATTTTATAAGCAAAAAGTTATGCCATGTTCTTCATGTAGTATTCAAACAACTGGATCAACAAGACTAAATAGGTTTAAAAATAGGTTAGTACAGTTTGTTTTCAGAGTGAAGAGTGGTTTCTTCTGAGGCATACTGCCTTAAGAGTAACTGCACTAGTTTCTGGAGGTCTCTGATTGTGTGACTATCTCTACTTTTATTAAAAAAGGAAAGGCACATTCCTACTTTTCACTAACATTCACATTCATTAACATCACATTCCCAAGAAAATATGATCTCAGCATACCTTAAGGTTCAAAAATCGAAAGGTAAATAGAAATACACCAGCATTTACAATATTGGGAATTTTACAAGAGGATAATATGTCATTCAGATGTGACTCATGATTTCTAAGTGCTTCAGGTATGCAACAGTGATTTGTATAGAGAGTGGGTTGCATTAATTGAAGAGGAAGTTGCAGTGAGAGACTTGCTAACATTTGAAAGGCAGCTGTCATACACAGATTCTAAGAATTTACAAAAAAGCATAAATATCACACAAATCTGGAATCAGGAAAGAAAGGTAAAAGAGGTGTTTGGATACAACTTTAAGTCCCAGTCTAAAGAGGTCAGCATAAGTATAGTTACTAACTTCCAGAACACCTTTTCACCCAGTGGAAGAACTGGCAGTTCCCTGAGAAGACCAGTCCTTTAAGGATGAGAGGGAAAATATAACCCTAAGTATCTTATTCAAAAAACAACCACCATTTTATTTTCCTGATGAATAACAGTCTCCACACTCCCTGCAGTCAAAATTTACCTTCAGAAAAGTAACAATTTTCAGTATTGACTTAAAAATTGACTATGTGGACATATTGATAAAAATGAGGGATTGAGACTATTGATACTAATGTATACTATGAAAGAAACGTGGTGATTTTGGATTGGCAATTGAAGTATCCTTACTTCAGTACAACCAGAAGACATATTTTTTAAACATTTCAAAATATTTTGGCACATAGATTTTACATCATGACTTGCAATATGCAGACTTTTCAGTCAGCTGGTCCATGTATCTGCATTCTATAGTTTTGCAGATGATTCAGTTGTTAACAATTTATAGTATTTACTGCATTCCTGCTGCTAAGTAAATAGTTTTATGAACTAACTCATGCCCTTGCTGTAATCAACAGAGAGGAGATATGAATTACATAGGTAGGATGACAGCATCCTCACTTTCTTGCAGGACAGCATACCTCTGCTAATAGAAGGAAGGTGTCCAAGCAGGTGCTTGCCAGAATGGTACCTGGGCTGGGATGGACTGCTGTTGGCTTGGCCAGTGGCACAGGCAGCTGGAAGCAGGCACTGAATGTGGCAGGGCATGTTCAAACATATATCCCAACTAGCTGGTGGGAAGTGTGGGTTGATTGTCACTGATGAAGAGGAATTGAATGCCAGAAGCATTTCTCATGGCATTTATGGTATAAATTAGCTAGTATAGATTGGGAAATAGGACAGAACAGGTACAGTTACATTATTGGTTTAATTTGCAGTGGAGGTCATGTTGGGCGTAATCATCCTTACAGCTGGAGTTCTGTTCATTCCTCCAATGCACTATACTGCTGTATGTGAAACAGCTCTTCTTGTCAGGGAAACGAGGATGCTGTGCACAGCGGTGCCACATAAAGCACAGCAGTAATACAGACCCTTGGCAACTCCTCTAGCTCAATAGACTTGGCTTGATGTTCACACATAGCTGCCTCACAGCTACCTCAACTCCTGCTCTGCAAATGTTCCTCAACAGCAAAATTAGCAACTTCAGTTTTGACATTAGCAGGGCATATCCACAATATCCTCACTGCGGCAGACTGTGAGGGAGAACACACAGTCACTCCTGCAGTTGGAGCTTGTTCCTGGACCACTTTTGCACATGGAGGTGCAAGGCCAGTCAGAGCTAGATCAAAAGTGGAACTCAGTCTCCTTTGTTTATGACGTGGTATGCAGAAGCTGAGCCCAGGGTTTTGTCATTCAGGGTGGATAGGCAGAGACAGGCAGGCCAGGAGATTTTGAAGCTTCCGTATGAGGTTCTGTGGCCAAAGGGCCCATCCAGAAGGGTCAGCACACACCACATACTCTGAGAAATGCCAGGATGACATCTCTTTATATTGGCACAACTATGTTGACAAGTACACGTTTCTGTATACAGCTTGACAGTTTCAACTGCAATACATATGAACAACTGTATTTTCCAAAAGAAGCAAGATTACCTCCAAGTAATTCCAAAATTAATCACATGCAAAATCACGCAGAATTAATTAGGTTGGGAAAGACCTCTGAACACCAAGTCCAACCTATGACTGAACACCATGTCAACTAGACCATGGCACTGCAACTGGATGTGGCACTTTGTTTAAACACCTCCAGGAACAGTGTCTCCACCGGCACCATGGGCAGTCCACTACATTGTCTAATCACCCTTTCTGTGCAAAAATTCTTCTTAATGTCCCACCTAAACCTGCCCTAGCCCAGATCAAGAATATGTCCTGTCCTCTCATACGTATGAGAGGCTGTATGTCTCCTCACAGCCGAGACGTCCCGATGCTGGAGTTCCGACAGCGAAAGGTTTGCTTCCACCAAGTGCACTGGTGGAAGGGAGCATCTGCCTGCCACCTCGGAAAGGGCCCGCCAAAGGTGCACGCGGCTTCTTCCCATTACTTCAGCCACCTTTAGGCTAAATTTGACACCTGGGAATGGCGCTGATGGAGGTTCAGTGTTCGGTCTGACACTGCTCATTGCAGCGCATTCCCGAGCACACCGACACTCCGTAGCAGCCACGGCTTTATGCCTGTTCACAGGCGTCCCCGGTACAGCGCGTTTCTGACCAGCGCAGCCCTTCCAGCTCCGAAAGCCGCCGCTGTCCCCCGCCTCCCCGGGCTCGGCGCC
>VZTX01013622.1:81907-126596 GCA_013400915.1 Pardalotus punctatus
GGCTGGCCGGCGCCGAGCACTCCTTCCTTTCCGGGGCTGCCGCCGGAGGAGGCCGGGGCCGCGCCGCACCCCCCGCCGGGGGTGGCAAAGTGCTGCTGGGCTTCAGCTCGGACGAGTCGGACGTGGAGAGCAGTCCCCGGAGCCAGGCCGGCGGCAGGAGGGAGCGCACTGTGCCCCTCTTCCGTGGCCTCAGGCCCGCCGCCCCCCACGCCGCCTGCGGCGTGAGCAGCAGCTCCCCCCCGGAGGAGGCGGCCCGGCGGAAGCCCAGCGCCTGGTGGGGGGCGGCGGCCAGGAGACCCGCGGCGACTCAGGGTGTGAGGGAGCTCGGGGACGGCGAGGAGGAAGACGACGAAGAGGAAGAGGAGAAGGAGAGCGAGCGGCAGCGGTGGAAGAACCGGACCGTGAACGGGAACCGGCTCCTCTCCTACGGAGGCAGCAGGGACAAGTACTCGGACTCGGACTCGGAGGAGGCGGCCGCGGCGGGGGCGAGGGCTAAACAGCAAGGACCGAAGGAGGAGTCTGCAGTTCGCCGGCCCAGACGGAGCCTCAGCAAGTCGCCTGCTCCATTCATAACAAGCAAATGCTCTGCAGCCGGCGCTGGCGTGATGGAGACGGGCCAAGAAAGGGCTGGCGGAGGCTGCGGTGCTGGTGTGCTCGTAACGAATGACAGGGCGGCGGGGGCGGCTGCTGCCGGCAGTCTAGACAGGGGCAGAAATCAGGAGGAGGAGGAGGAGGAGGTGGCGGCGGCGGCGGCGGCGGTGGTGGTGGGGATAAGAGGAGGAGGATGTGAAAATCTGGACTCTCGTTCTCCTAGCCCCAGATACCGCATTGGCCTATCCAAGAAATCCCCATCAGTATTGTTGCTGCCACCACCGCTCACGGACGTGGACAGCGGTAAAATCACTGACCCTCCAGGCACCATTAGGAAACCGACCAATAATCATGTTCTCAGCGGTGCTCCTGGTAGCTATAATGTTGAATCCAGGATCTATTCATCTACTAATAGCCTTCCCCCGGGTGGAACCACCTCCTCCCTTAGACTCAACCACTCCAATCATACGGGTTCAAATCATACCTACCTGAAAAACACCTACAAGAAGAATCTCTCTGAGCCCGAGGAGGAGCTTCTCCAACAGTTCAAAAGAGAGGAGGTATCCACCACTGGAGGCTTCAGTGCACATTACCTGTCCATGTTCCTCTTAACTGCTGCATGCTTGTTCTTTCTGATACTGGGATTCACATACCTGAGAATGAGAGGTTCTGGAGTAGCTGAGGATGTGGGAGCCAACAGTAAGTATTAGGTGAAGGGTAAGGGCAGTTTCTGCAACTGGATGTAACAACTGTTAATGCACCTTTGCATTCCCAGACATCCCTTACTGAACAGTTCTGGGTTCCACCTTAGTATAATCTCTCTTCAGAGGATGGTGCACAGAGAAATTGTGTTTCCTTATGTATGTACTTTGCAAGCTGGTATAATAAGCTTGCAAGACATTTGAGGATAAACTTAAATCCCAGCATTCTGTGCTGTAATCTGTTGATACCTTGTTTTCTAGCAAGTTTTCTTCCCGAAGCAGTTTTATGTGTTGTGTTTAGTATAGCAGGAGTATGGTTGATAGAGTATTGATGAGGTAAGGCTTTATGCTGAAATCACAGGAGTAAGCATGCACATTTAGATACCTGGGGTTCCTGCAGGGCTAAGATCTGGCTGTAGTTGTTTGGTAATAAAGCAGGTTGTTTTCATTCATGTGTGCTGAGGCTTGAAAAGCATTCTAGGTTGAGATGATGTTACACACTATGAGAGACCTTGTGTAATGAATGCTTGACCTATTGTGTATTATTTTCTAGTAAGTGCTTCTAAATTTAGTTGAGAATAACGTTTATAAGTGAAATACTGCTGTGCTTTTAGTCTGAATTTCAGAACATTCGTTTTTTAAAAAATCCTGAAGTATTTGGGAACTTCTTTTGTATGTTAAAGTATCTTGTTGGAATGGATTTAGAAACTACCATTTCCTATACACCAAGCGTACAAAAATGGAAACATACCACCTAAGGGTGGTGACTCATGCTCATTCAATTCTTGGCTGTTTTGAAATGGACAGTGGAGATTCTAACATCAGAAAGAAAAATCATTCCATTGCTGTCTTGATTTTTCATTGCTCCTGTTGAAAGAATATGCAAAAATCTAGTTTTGGGATATAAGAGCATTAGAAGGTTCTTGGGAACTTGCATTTTTCTTGAAATGATTGAGTAAGGAGTGCGGGATGTATGCAAGTGTGTACATTTCTTTGTATAGAGAGGGGAGGATTTATATACTCATTTGTGGGCATGTATACAGTGCCTTGTAAGGAGTGATCCGACTGTTATCTTGGGTTCTGCTAGATGTCACAGGGCAGAAGTAACAGTTTGGGCTGGCTTTTTTTTCTATTCCCTTTTGAACGTTGTTCATTACATTAGAGTAGTAGAATAGTTCTTGATTCTGTGTTGCACGCTTTGCTTTGGGGTGAATAAAAGATTTGTTTAGGAAGGACAGTAGCAGCAAGGACTTAGGGATTTGCAGTGGTTTTGTTGCAATGGTCCACGTGGCTCTTAAGTACTGTTCAGTCTTGTTTTTTGGGCAGGCCGTGAACATATGCAGGTGGTCTATAATTAGATACAGTATAGTGTGACTTGGGACTGCTCCTACTCTGGTTAGCTTCTGGCCATAACTGCTAGAGACATGCATACATTTTCTAACGTACATATAAGCTGTATTATTGTACTGATATATTATAAACTTCTTTTAGTCTTGAAATATGATGATTTTAACGGGAGAGGATCTGTCAGCCTACTAGGGTAAACCTTCTGACTGCGGAATTCAGTGGTTGAGTTAAAACTGGCTTATTATCCTGTTTGATAAAAGCTGAATGTTTCAGCAATGCACATAGCAATAGTTATTAAAATTCAGAGTGGATTTTTTTTTTGTATTGAAAGAAAATTTATTTTTGAATGTGTGAGCTTTCCTATCGAGCATGTGGGATGACTCTGTTGAGTATATTGCTCTTAAGAAGTTAACCTGGCTGGAACTGTTAGACAGGAAAAATTGTCCTCTCCTTAGAGCACCTTGCTTAGGCTGGGCTGCCCAGTCAGTGGTCTGGTAGCCCAGCATTGCTTGGTAGTTCAAGTAAGCCAGTTCTTGGCTTGTTCTTATTTGCTGCCTTTTCAGTGGAACTTTTGAAAGTGGATTTCCTGAAGAATTGTTCTGGCAGTGGCGCTTGTATTTCATCTGTCCTACTTCTTCACAGCCCCAGTCTTTGCTGCAACATAACAAGTGGGAACAGGGGGAATAGCATCCTTTGGAGGAAGCAAACAGCAGGTTCTGTGGCTAGCTTCTTTGATAGGAAGAGGAGCAGGCCATTTCTTATAAGTAATGGGGGAATGAGCAGGAATGGGGAATGACCTTGCCCATATGTTTAGCATGTGCTTACTAAATTCTTCTCAAATCGGCATATGGACCAAAAATACAGTGGGTCTGTAGAACAAACAAGACTGGCTAATAAAGACTGATTTTTACTGAAAAGGGAGAACCCTGTCTTCTATTGTATGCTTCCTAAGCTTAAACGTCATCCAAGTGAGTCCTTTGACTCTTATGCTTATATGGGTGTATTGTCTTTTCTTTATAGAAGCAGAACTGATTAATACTTTTTGAATAAAAATAATAGTGTATCTCAAAAACAACCTTTTCATTTAGGTGATTGGATATTGAGGTTTTTCTGTCTTTTAGATGGTTATACGTAAGGTTATGTTGGGTTAGAGTGATTTGATTGTGGAAAAAAATCAGTTATTTTAAACTCCATGTCATGAAAAGTTTTAGGGTTCAGCAGAGTTGCAATATGTGCATCTCTGTAATTATCATGCTTACTGTGATAAAGCAATAAAGGCAGTTAATTGTATGTTTGGCAGGCTTCTTATTTTGAATTTGCAGCGAATGATGCACAGTGAGCTTAATGTTGGTTTTCGTAATGGGTAATTGCCTAAAATTAAATGCAATCAAAATAAGATGATAGTATGTTTGTGACACTGAAAAATATTTATCACGAAGTACACTCAATATCAACCCTTAAATATTTGTCAGGCTGTAATCTAAGAACAGAGGATGTGTGTGTAATGAGAGGGAGGCTTAAAACCAGGTGTTGGAGTTGAACTTAGGCCAGGTGTAGTCATATAAATGAGAAGGGGTGAGCAGAAAATTTCAGAAGAGACTTGTCACTTACACCATGCATAATGTTCAAATTATTTCTTATTCAGAGCTCTGAAGTAGCTATGAGGTGCTTTAGTTTTTCCACATGTAGCATAAAATGTTCAAAGACAAATCAGAACTAATTCTTTCGTATCTAAGCTATAAAGGTCACTTTATAGTGCATGCATAAGGTTTTTATGCATTTTGCTGCCTAAAATACAGATAAATGTCTGGGGGGTTTTTCTTAAACCCACTGAAATAAACTGCACTTCAAGCTCACATAAAAGGCCAACTAATGCATAAGCGCATGTTATGCTTGCTATCTCTGGCAGTGCTGTATGTGAAAAAGATCAAGGTTGGGCTTAGTGCTGGTAACCTCATTCATTTTGCCCTGGCTGTAAAGTATGTTTTTTTTGCACCTGCCTTCAAAGTACCATGGAGTTGTATCAACTTCTTGCCAAACCAGTACAGTACTTCATCAGTAAAATGGCAGACTTCAGTCTACTTCCTAGGGTTCTTCGAACCCTGAAGAGTTGTGTATCTCTTCCAACTTCGGTGGTTTTGTGATGTTACTCTGAGCATCTCAAGTGGCTGCTCCTGGAAGCCAATTCTAAAGTTACTTTTCATGAGAAGTTGATAACTATATCAGATCAGTCGATGTCGCTTTCAGATCTGGTTCACTTTTTTTTTCTGAAAAATTTGGGCACTAGTACAAAGGCAGTTGAAGTCTAATCTGAAATAGGTTGTATGTAAGTTACTTTTACCATTTCTGCTCCAGTACTTTTTCTGGGAAGCAGTTGATGTGGCAAAAGAAAAAAACAGAACAAAACCACCTCAACAAAAAACTAATCTTGAAATTTCCAGGTAGGCCTTCTTTAAAATCTTATTTTCTTGTTAGGAGAGGCTTTTTTAAGTGACATTTGTTAGTAGTAATTTTGGTCTTTCTATCATACTTGTTACAAAACAATTGCTAGGAGGATGATCCTTACTATATTTGCTACAACTTGTGTTTTTGAAATGTTAATTTAGGGAGACTTAGCAGTTGTATATATTGCAAGTGTAAGCTTTATGCAAATCACAATTCTAAGAGTTTCATTCAGTTCCATTGATGTTCCTTTGTTCTTGACTTTTAAATCTCTCAGGTGTTAAAACTGCTATGAAATTTTATGCAGGGAATTTAATTGCTAAGAAATTAGACTTGCTGTATAAAAGACAAGTTGATGACTGTTACACTCACAGGCCTGCAAATTACTGTTGAAGTGCTGTGCTATTTCACAGATTACATATTTACTTGCCTTCTAAGATCACCCTCTCAGAAGAGTCTATATTCTTGACAGTGTTGGCTGTAATGGATAGAAAAGGAGATAATAAAGGGAGGGAGAAAAATTAAGAGATTTGCAGAGTTTGTGTGTTCTGTGCACATTGCTTGTGCTTTGCAAGGGATACCCTGACTTGTATTTGACAGTGTAACAACTTCTATTGAAATATTAGTGTATAGCTGTTTCACCTTCTGCATATTGCTTTAAATCCTAGTTAGCAAGTATTTCTCAGCTAGGTGATATAAAATATAATCCTGGTGTTTTTCTTAAAGACTAATCTCTGTTGTAGCCATCTCAGTTCTGTGGTTTGGTGAGTTCTGGATCAAGATCAGTAGATCAAAAAAACCCCAAAACCCTAGGCTGCCTTCGTAAGGTAAAGCCAGGTGGAATAGTTAAATTTCCTTAGGATTCTTGACAATTTTAAACTCTGGTCTTCCGTATGGTATCTCAGAAATTATTCTTTAAAATGAGGAATAAATTTGGCCTTTTATCTAGGAAAGTCTGAATAATTATTATATAGTGACTTCCATCTAGGAAAGTCTTACGTAATTGTTATATAGTACAAAAGAGTTCATCTTAGCTGACAGCTTCAGGTCCTTCCTAAAGGATAATAAACAGTCTATTTACCTTTGTAATAGATCTGGAATATAAAGAATAAATACGAAAATTGCTCATTGGTGTTTGAAACAAAAATGATGGAAATTCAGAATTCCTGTTTTTAGGGAGATAGTGGTAGTTGATACTTTGTTCAGAATATTTATAACTACTTTGCATTCATACCTTAAATGTGCTATTTGCAGATGTGCACAAAATATTCCTTATGCCATTACTGTAGATTCTTACTGTGACATTTTTTCAAAGTTACTGTTGGAGTCTATGCTTTTTTTTTTAAATAAATAGTGGAAAAACGGAACTAGAATCACTTGCCTGGTGAGCAGGGATGCAGATCTCTGACAGGAGTCAATCTGTTTTCATTAGATATCAAAAAGTAATCAAAAGTTTGCACTGCATTCCATAGTGCCTAGTTTTAGCAAAAGCAAATTTGGTTTCTGATGTGAGAAAATTAAAGGTGATCTAGAATCTGAAAGCAGATCTGGTTTCAAATTCTGCGTTTTAAAAAGCATTGGAGACTAGAAAGGTGTCGCAAAGGATAAAAGCAAACTTGTTTTATTTGTTAAGAATCTCTGTCAACTCTGATACAGTTCAAGTGCAATGCAGATCTTTTTGCTTAGGACAGATGCATAGAGTGATAATGGATGCAGTGGAAGTATTTTAAAGAAGAGCCCACACTATACAAGGACTTAAATTTCACATTGTAGGAGCCCAACTTTGCACTGTTTCATAATCTGTCATTATCCAAGTACAAGAGGAGAATCAGGCCTGCAGTCCTCCTATTTCTGGGAAACAGTTGTGTTTCTAGAAGTCATGTACATTTAAATCCTTTTGACATCTGTGTTTCATCTGAGAGTAGTAGGTTGCAAACTTTAGCTGGATTGCTTACCCAGCTAAGCTGGCAGGACTTGTAGAGTTGTACCAAACTGATCCCTGTCATGCTTCTAGACTTGTGCTTCAGAAATAGTATGAACATGTGAACAGGCCAGAACTGCTGTTTGAGAAAGTTGTTTGGTCACTTCATCAGAAAGCTTAGGCAAGTAAATTAAGCAAGTACATAATTTTTTGTTGAAAGTGCTATTCCAATGCTGTAGAGAATCATGGAGTGTTGTAATCATGAGACATATGTTCCTTTCGCCTTTATAGTTCTTGTGAGTATTTGTATTCTCTGCTAAAATTAGTTGTCTGTTGTGATTTGTGTTAGGTTGAGGGGAATAGGTTTACTGGTTAATGGACTGTGAAATCAAGGTATCTTAAAAAGAAAAGATTTTATTTTGGGAGACTCCTGTGTTTGCTGAGAACTTCATTAGTACTATATTTGTCTTTACTCTTTTTGGCTCCTGTTCCTCCTGGTAGGTCTAGATTTGTAGAAGAAGGTGGAAGTGCTCTTGCTGTGATTATGCTAAATGAGGACATGGTGTAACTCAGCTCTTGATCAAAGTAATCTTGGTAGCTTCTCTCCACTCAGTCATTCTGATATAGAAAATTTTGTTAAAAGGGGAAGTGGTCCTGATGGAAAGAAACATAGTGACGGGTGCAAGGATAGATTGAAGAACTGCTGTGCATCTTAAAGCTGATCTCATGTAGGTTCCTTTTGTGTTAGAAAGCTTGCTTGAGTTTATAATGTCCAATGTCGAGTCCTACTGTGCTGTCCTTCCCACAGTGTTATTTAGTGCTGTTTTTCTGTTCTGCTTTTGTTTACCTTCTGCTGTAGAGAGTAGGTGCATGTTAGCTGTGAAACAGGCAAACGTGATGTCCCTGTGGGGCGTAGCTTGCTGGAGGAGATGTGTTCTTATGGCTGGCATTTTGCAGATGTAAATTCTTTTTGCAGAGGAAAGGGTCAAATTTTCTGCTTACCGAGGATCATATTGTAACATCAAGGTATCTGGAGTAATGCTGCCTATTTAGAGTCCTCAGTTCCTTCAGCTACTTTGAATGAACTCTGAGTGACAGACTGAATTGATACAAAAGACTGTTTAATGTGGGGAGAAGAGTGGGGGCTTTAACAGAGGGGTCTAACATTGAATTAAGACTTAGCTAAAACTTACTAAGTAGTCTCTAAGATCCATTGAACTCTAGTGATTCTCTGCTAGATAAGTAAGAAATGGGTCTGTTCATAAATGAGGGATTGTAGAACAACTCCTTGGCTAGTTTTTCTTTGTCTCAGAGAAGGCCATTTACTAAAATAAAAATTTAAAGATGGCTTGTTAAAGCAACTGTTTTATATATGTACTAAGACTTCTTTCATACTGCCTTTATTCACTTAAGTCTTAATACATGGTCACGCCCCTTAACCTTCTATTTTTTGAAAAAGTACAAGGCTTCTTTTATGCCTGGATTTGCAGTGTCTTGGGTAAATGCCGGATCAGCCTGTCCTTTCTGGGCATTGTCTGAACAAAACTTTATCACAAGAGGACTGCTGGGCATGAGGTAGATAAGTGTAGTATTTTTCCTAACCCTAGAGTTTAAAGCCACATCTAGATCTTAATTTTACTTTTGTCCACAGAAAAATGTTTCTTTGATGGTCAATAAAATCTCTGAATTGGAGAAACCTCAGACTGTTCTTTAATTTCATAACAATTTTTGTTAGTGTTAGGATATTTTCAATAGGCTGCATATCAAAGCCACTTACCTTAACCATCTGTCCCCTCAATACTCACCATCTCACTATGTAGTTGTGCAATAAAACATTCCTCAACACTTCATTCAGTAGTACTTATCCCAGCGTCTGTTCAGCATCATCAACCTGCACAGCACAAGCCCCTCAAGTATCCCCATATCTCACAACTTCATCAGACACATTTTTATCTGAATATGTAGATGTTGTTGGTCGTGGAGATCAGAAGTCTAGCTATAGAACTAATCTGAAACCTGTCAGTAGATACTAAGCAATGGAACATTTCCTGTGAATGCTGGGTTTCATATCTTGGGAGGTACATGTGTGATTACTTTTTGTTCTGGTTTGGTTTTTTTGTTTTGTTTGTCTTGTTACTGTTGCCTGAAGTAACAATTGGGTTTGGTGTGAGGTGGGTTGGTGTTTGTTGTTTTTTTAATTCCCAGGATATTTTCTGGGAAGTGGTATAACATTATCTCTTAATGATTTTCTATTCATCTCTGGCTATATCTGAAGTTTAGAGTGCTATTTGTTCTTTTGCAGGTGTCATGCCTTAGACAACCAAAGAGGATTTTGTTGAGTGACAGATTGGGTGGTGCATGTGTGACAAATGCCTGAGAGGCATTTTCACAGGCTGTGGAAATCCACAGTTCAAACCTAATTATGAGGAAAGGCTAGTCTGACAGTCTTGCTTGTACCGTTTCTCTTTCTTGTAAATTCCTTGGAAGTAGTTTACTGCTACTTTGTAAATTGGAGAAAATTATTTATTGAATTCTGTGGTGGTATCCTGAAAAGGAGAGTATCATATCAGGTTCATCCTAGTCTGTTTCTGTATTGGTGTGCAGCTGATGTATGACCCAAGAAAGTTTGGGGAGGTGAGAGGCGTAGTGTATTTCAAAGAAAAAGCTGAAAAGGTGTTTTTTATTTGGTTGGTTTTGGGCTTTTTTGGGGGTGTGTCTGTGTCAAAGGAATTTTATGCTGTCCTAGCTGAGAAAATGAGAACACAGATGTAGATTTCCTTCTGGAGAAAAAACTAGTCTCATTACTTATTTTGGGGTTTTGTTTCTCTTATCTGTAAGCAGGAGAAATACTTACGATTTTACATCCGCTTCTGTAAAAGCAGGTGTGAATAAAAGCGTTTGTAAGTCACTATGAGAAACAGGGAATCTGAGCTGTGTTTAAAGGATGTGTTCATGTTTAATACTTTGTATTTTGCATATACTAGTACATGCATGTTCATTTTGGTATAAACTCAGAAAAAAAATAAAAAGGGAGTGTTGAGAACATCTAAGAGAGCCTTACTGCTGTACTGTCTGTACAGTGTCCTTTGAACTAGGAGTAGAAACACCCATCTTTTGAATACTCCTGAGAGCTCATTCATTCAGAATGTGCACATATATATATATGCACAGTTTGATTTGGTGATCCTAGGTGTATTATGAACAATGCCTCTTGAGCTTGACTTCCATCAGAGGTGGTACTCCTTGCAGAAACGCTGAAGACTGTGTTTTTTGAGTTGTTTACATTGAGCACAGATGTGTCAGCATACTTTGGAATTGTATGAATCAGTGGCTCATGTATTTTTACATTTATAATTTTAAATATGTTTTTCTCTTGACCTACAGCTGAAAGTGCTGCTTATTGAACTAACAACAAAAATGTGCAGATTGAGTACAAATATACATGAAGTAGAGGGGAGAGGAAAACCGTGAGATGTTAAATCCAGACTTTATTCTGTTGTATAGGATATGTGGTATTAAAGTAGTTCCTTAGGAGGGAGAGCAAACTGGAGGGAAGTGACATGAAAATAGCAGCCCTGGGAAGGAGCTGTCCTGGTAATTGAGGACCAAAGGCCAAGTAGAGTCTGCCTATCCCTTTTGTAAGGGAACAAGTTAGCATGTGATGTCCTTTGCCATTCAGAAGATGGGAGTGTACTGAGCTGCTCACACAAGCCTTGGTATCAGACTATATAGCCAGCTCCCTTAAGCATGAGATACATGGTTTGAGGAAAGAGAGTTAGGATCTTGTTTGGTAAATTTTTCTTCCTAGTTCAACCACTGAGCGTTGTGCTACCATATAGTGACGTACATACTACAGAATTCTTATGTGCCAAAGGTGGGGTACGGTTTTATTGTCCCTAGTGTTTGAGATCTTGGTAAGAGTCACTTGTACTTCCTTTCTGTCTTCTTTTTTTGTTGTTTCTGCATGGCAGGTGAGTTTCTTGCCAAGAAAGGTTTTGGTTTTTGTTGTTTTTTTTTCTCCTCTCTAGATCCACCAGGCTCAGAAGTGCACACAGTACTGCTAGAAGATTCACCACTTTAATCCACAAGTTGATGATGTAACCTTTTAACTAATAGGCGTAACCTATTTAATTAATAAACAATTATGATAACATTAGTTCAAGTTCAGTCTTAGTTCAAGCAGACTCTTCAGCTGAGTAAAGGATAATGGTGTGTTAGTCCAGTTGTTACCTTCGGATAATTTTTATTTGAACCAGGTAGATTAATCAAACAAATCATGAAACAAATGTAGTTGCTGTGGTAGACAGCCTGGAATGTTAGCCAACTCTTCAGTCTTAGTCTAGTGGAGTAAAAATGGAAGTAACTCAATATTGCCTGCTGTTATCCACGTCCAGTCATGTTATGTTATGTATTGCATGTCAGTTATGGTGTGTATTGCTGCTGAGCTCATCCTGATTTTGAGCTCTGCAAATTTCTGCAGTATGTGGTGAGCAGTTTTCCTTCTCCTTAGCTAATATAGATACTTCTGGTAAACTGACTGCTGCTTCCTCAGTGAAAGCTCATATTTGTCATGCCAAGAGACCTGCTAACAACTACCTCTGTATGTCCCGCATAGAGCACCTATTTTCAGAGTTCTGCTGTTGTGCTCAGGCTTTGTAAATATCATATTGTTCAGCAGTTCTGCTGCTTTTGGTGCAGCAAGTGCTGATAGACCAATGTGTGCTGAATGGTTAAAAGGACAGAGGCACAGCAGAACCCCAGGTTTAAAAATGAAATATTCCTATGTGATCTCTAGCTTGACTTTGTGCTCATGACTGATGGCCCTTTTAGAGTTCTTCTGTCAGTGTTCTCCTTTCAGATGTTACCTTTGGATGCTGTAAATTGTTCATACTATTACTAATACTTTGTAACTGAAGTATATCTGGAAGGAGAGGTTATAACTGGGTGTTTTTATGTTGGAAACTCTTCAAGACAGAAGTCCTTGCTGCTTGTGCAAGATCACAGGATATTTTTATCAAGACTTGGCAGAGTGACAGTAGATTCAATATTTAATTGCAGCTTTCCATTGATTCTTAAACCTTCTGTGTTTCAGTAACACTTGCTTTATTAGTTTGCTTTCTATCTTGAACTTTGGAGCTTGAGGAATGCAGAACACTTCTAGTTTAACATAAAACTGCTTGAGTTGCTGTGCTTTCAAGGTGGAGTTTTCCCTTTTTAAAAATTTGTGTTGAGTTATTGAAGTGGTGGGTGTTTTTTGACATTATAAAATGTAAGGAGCTAAAATATTTGGGAGGGATGCAGAAGAAGGGAGAAGAGCTATTTCAGAAGCTTATTCCGATTATCCTGCAAGTGAAGGTATTCTCTACCCGTTGTAAAATGCTGGTATGTGTTTGAAGTCCAGTGTTTCTCCTGGTAATGTTCTGCAACTTCTACTAGGAGCAGTCTTAGTGTGGTGGTTTTTTTTTTCCTATGTGTACACACTAGCCTGTAGTGGATACTGTGTGTATGTGTGTGCAAGGAATGTGATTTCTATCTCATTTTTACAATGTACAGCAAGTGCACTTTTGAGCCATTTTCCCTAATAGAACAGAGACAGCTGTTTCTTCTGCATTTTGTAATAAAATGCAAAAGAGCTTGGGTGTAAATTCTGTTACTATAAAATATTTATTTAAATATTCTTAAGAATTGACAGCTTTTATAATTTCTAGGTTTTTGATCACTAATACCAATACTAAACTAATGTTATTATTCTAGTGAAATTGAATAATTTGATGAGAAGCTTTCCCAAAACATTTGTGTCTATTCTTAAATACGGATGAAATTGGCATGACTTGCAGGACCATCTTTCAACATTCAGGTCTATTCTAACCAATATTTTAATAGGCAGGAGTAGATTTGAACCTTTCTAGAAAGGGTGATACAGCTAAACAAAGGAGAGGGTTATTTTGTTGTAATTTGTTGGGCTTTTTCTTTTGTTTTGTTTTTTAATTTTTTCTTTTAAGAAGAAGTGAAAAACTCCAAAGAGACATTCTGATATGTCATGCTTTTTTACCTAAAATAATGAAGACTTCTTTTCAGGGCTGATAGCAAATATGTCTGAACTGTGTATCACAAATATTATTGTTTTAATTCTTTTGGAGAAGGGTTTTGTCAAAAAAAGTGAACAACATGAAGTTGTTGGTTATGTCATCAATCATTGTATTATTTATTGAGAAACAGAATGAATTTAAATTGTGTTGGGGAAAAATTACTAATAAAAGAACTTTAAACTGAGCCAGTCGGAAAAGTGACCAGATGTTAAGGAAAGGTTCAGCCATTTGTAGAGTTAGCTAATACTTGTGTCACATTATGCTGCAGGAGCTATGCACATTATGACAGGGCCAGGAGCTATGCAAACTATAATGGGGTACTCATTTAGAAATACAAAAACCTTTTCCAAAGCACAAAAGATGATCTGTAATGAAGGAATTGCTGTATGATTTGGTGTCTTAATGTCAAAG
Source organism: Pardalotus punctatus (assembly GCA_013400915.1). Taxonomy (NCBI): domain Eukaryota; kingdom Metazoa; phylum Chordata; class Aves; order Passeriformes; family Pardalotidae; genus Pardalotus; species Pardalotus punctatus. The sequence goes on from VZTX01013622.1 coordinate 95,410, forward strand.
CAGAGAGATTTAGCCCACTGGTTTGAAGTGGTTTCTACCTGAATTAGAGCAATACAGAGATGGAAGGTCATGCAAAACTGCATGTCTGCTTTGAGCATTGAGTAATTGCAGAGAGGAAAACAAAGGCAAGATTATTTTATTTAAGAAGTTTGAAGTATGGAGCTCTAGAATAACATTTCCCGCAGTAACTTGTTTGTTTGGTGTTCTTCTGGCATTTTAAGGTTTAGAAGCTCTGAGACAATGTTTTGGAATTATTCTTGACACATACACATTATGTCACTGGGTGGAGTCAGTCCTTGGTTCCAGACTTAGGACAAGTTACAGATCCCTTAGCTGACATTGAAAATACTTGGGTTGTAAAAGTACTGAAAACTTATTTTTGAGGTCATGTAGAAAAAGGCTGGGCTAAAGGCCCGCTTCTGATAACAGTGCTTCTAATATTGTTTCTTACTCTGGTAGCAGTACATTATCCAGCTAATGTATTTGTTTTAAGAAGAAGAAAATGTAATGGAAAGCATTAGGCTATCCACTTACTGAACACACCTTAGCAAGACAGATTTTGGAAATATTACTTCTGTTTTGGGTTAGTCTGCTTGTGGCATGATGGATGAGGAGGAGAAAAGTGCTTTGCAGGGAGGAACATTTTTCCTTCTGCATAAGTTGCTAACTTGGAAATGTATGTTGTAGAGCACAGTAGCTGAACCCTTTGGGTGAATGGTATTTGATGCTTTGTGTCTGAGAAACATTGAGAAATGAGGTACTCACAGGTTAATTTGGATCATTCTTATTTCTGTAGCTATAGCTTTACAGCTCCTTAAAGTTGCATTGGAATTTCGCTTTTTCACCAATAAAATCTAGTTATCTGTACATTCAGAAATAGATTATGGCATTACAATGGTTCTGTTAAAAATGTAATCTTAAAAATATTAAGAGGAATGGAATTGCAGAAGGGTTCAGAGGTGACTTTCATAAGCAAGGAGGAAGAGGACTCTCAAATGTTGAAGAGTGAGGAATGAGGGAAAGACTGAGGAATGAAGTGAAGGCATGAATGTTATGGAGAGGCTGAACAGTCTTACAACTCTCTCCTCTGATACAAGGATACATGTTTTAACTTTGTAGTATGAGTATATGATAATTTCTTCTTTGAACGCCATTAGAATGTGAGCTTGATAGACTATTTTCAAGGCTGGCAATTGTTGCATGGTACAGGTCTCAAACCCTTTTTGAGGAGGAGCTTTGGACGTATGATATGTTCACATAAGAATCTTACATTAGTAATTAGTTCTTAATTTAATGTTTAGCTTGGTAGAATAAGAACTTATCACTCTTATAAATATAGTTACATATTCTAAGAACTGTCAAGAAAGCTTTTGAACGAAGAATGCTGATGTAATATATTGAAATACCTTAGACGTGCTGGAGTAGGTGAAAACTTGGTATCTGTGACTGGAGCATGTGGGAGGATTTGGTAAGAGCTTAGGTTCTGGACAAAAGAAAGAAAGGTGGATTCAGAGGAGGAATTACTGAAGTAGTTAAGGAGTGGCCCTATTAACTCAAGTGAATTGAGGTTATGTTGTAAATGAATGCAGATTGATTAACAGTTGTAATTGCATATACAGCTGATAAATTGCTGCAGTTGCATTTAGTATACTTGATTCTTAAGGCATCAGTCATCCTAAACTAAATAGCATCATATATAAAATGTACTTCAATTATTGGTTAATTTGGCATAGATTCACTTAACTTCAGAGGGGTTTAATGGAAATTGTATAGTGCGAGTTAAAATAAGGAATTAGAAAGATTGTTACACTTTTGTGCTAGGTAACTTTGAAGAGGTGGTTGTGTTCTTGGTCTTTGTAACCATATTATTTGTGAAAGAGAGGCAGACATTGACGTCTCATCTGGCTTGCTTTATAAATTCAAGGTGTTAATTTATGTAAATATGAAGTTGCCCAAATGTGAGATTGATTTTAGGCTGGGATTGTGATGCTGAAAAAGTCTAACCACCACCGTGGACTCCACTTAATCGCTGGACTGCCCTAGCATATCTAGACTTGGAGCTGACAGTTTTCAGTTTGCATCTTTGCAGGTATGGAAATGTTGCATATGGGTTGGTTTCATGATTTTCATCAGTGCTAAAATACGGTAGTCAGGTATACTGAAATCTGCGCACTCCTGTGTCTCATGTTTGTACCCCGCCTTCCAATCTAAAACCACTACCGAATCAAGATTTCATGTATGTTCTCTAAGATTGACCTTGGAGACCGTAATAATCCGTGTCTGGATAACTAACGATCAAACTAGATGTTTCTCTAATCCTATTTTAAGCTATTTAGATTGAAAGTTTAGTGTGCTGGGCATTTTCTATAGAGTTAATGAATGAAGTACATAAAACTTTTTAAAGTTGGTAGCTTGATAATCCAGTAGGCAATGTCTGTGAATTTGGGCCTATAGAATGAAATCATGAAATGTTGTAGGGCTTTGTTGCAAGACTCTTCAACATCTGCTTCTCTCAGCTTTAATTAATCTGGTATCTGAATCAAGTGTTTGGATGTCTGTGAAAAGCAGTCCCTGTGTTTGGGTGGTTTTGTTTCGTTTTAATTTTTTTTTTCCATTTGCTGTATCAGAAGAAGCCGAAGTGCTTACTGGGTAAGGTAACATGCTCAATTTTTTTCTGAGCTCAGACACATGGACAAACTGTTGCTTGCAAAGCTACAGGGTTTGGCTTTCTTCATTCAGAAAGCATTTTCACTTCACATCATTCACATAATTTGTTCAACCATCATTGGTTGTAACTCTAGGAATGTGAACCTTACCATTGCTACGTGTAGGAGAAAAGAAATGGTAATCGTTCCTACTTCAAATTTCCTTTCAAAGCTAGGGTGAAGTGTATCAACATTTTTCTGCTGCCAAGAGTGCTATGGAAGTTCATGCAGTTAATAAAAATCACATTCTTTTACAAATAATTGATTTTTTTCTTACAAAATAATTTTTTTTTGTTTCTTATCCATATTCACTTACACTTGACTAAGGCTGGGGACTCTGTTTTGTAAGTTGGTCTTTAGTTTCTTTTGTATCCTCCATTTCTCCTAAATGAGAAATCTTGCTATGAATTTGATCTAGTATGTTGACCTTTATATTTCCCATTTATAACTAAATTAATTGATCAATTTAAGCATGATTGTGGTTCAGAAATCAGGGTATTGTCAATCTACTCTTGGGTAGGTCACTTTTGATGTTTGTGGATACCTATATGCATGGGAATGCATGAGCTCTCAGTGTGTCGTCTCACTCTTGTTGAAAGAAAATGCGGAGTTGTAGAGCTTTGTTGTATGTGTTAGTGGTTAGTAAAAAAGTGGTTTTCCTTTTTTAAACTGTCCACTAAAATATAAAACCTTCAAATTATTTCAATGTAATTGAGTTATTAAAGCAAGGGTTTGGCAAATGGCAAGCACAGTTTTGTCTGTAAGGAAATAGCTGTGAAATTTGTTGACATACAAAATTCTGGTGTAACCTAAATGCTTATACTGTGTTATCAAATGCAGAGTTAAGGCAAAGGTTAATAGATGTCTCTTTGTTATTTGTCTTATTATGGACCTTGTTTTTATCTAACTATTACAGTGTTGTCATAAAGCTACGATGTTGGAATACCTTTTTAGCATTTTCAGACCCTAGAGTGAATTAATTTTTCTTTCTTTTTTTTGACAGTCAAGAATCCTTTTAGTGAAGAATTCCAGAAAATACAAGTAAGTAAAACCACTTAATATTGCAATTTTAATCTGTCACAGTTGTATAAAAACAATATAGATCTGTTCAGAAGGATGCAGTTTTAGTATAATTTGCAGGAAATAAATGCACTTCTTGTAACTGATGTTATAATTTTTTAAAATCTTGGGCAATATAAATAGGATTACAAGATTTGGCTGTGGCATGCTGGTTGCTTCATATACTATGAAAATATTACATAATTTGTGTTGCAAAAAGAAAAATGTGTTGTAAATTTTGAGACTAAATTTAACAGTTTTTCACTTACTGTTATCATTTGACTTCTCAACCTTGACAGTACAGCTGGTAAGAGATCATTGATGTGGAACCCCATGATCTTATTTAGTGCTATAAAAGAGCAAGGGTTAAAGTGCTTCAAAATTGATTAAAAAGTTGGTCTTTTTCATTTGGTTCCATTCTGTTAGTTGTTCCTACATTTACTTTTTTGTCTGAAATATGAGGCTAACCATTTTTGAGATGTCACCAGTGAAGTTATGCGGATTTTTCTTAGTTGTGCAGCGTGCATTCAGGTAGTTCTGTCTTCTGACTTGGATTGTAAGCATAGTGATCTACTTTTGCTAGGCATACGTAAGCAAGTATTGCAAGATAATTGTGGAGGATTTTGGGGGGTATTTTTTTGGTTTGCTGTTCGGGATTTGGATTTTTTGCTTGGTGGATTGGTGGTTTTTTTTTTTGTCTAGGATTCAACTCTCCAAATGTGACCAATAGCTTATGAAGCAGGTAGCCTTGGCTAGTTTCTTTGATAGAAAATGTTTCTGAATCTTTTGAACAAATTAAATTTCTTGAGGTAGATTCTGGGTATTCTTTCAAAATTACTTTACTACTGCAGAGAGAATGCATCTGTGCACTGGACTCAGCCTGAGAACCTGTTCTATATGTTACTTTCTCCTGTTTCTGCTGCACTGTTCTGTAGTAACCCTATTGCATGCTTGGTTGTTTGTTAGCTACAAAGATTATACTGTTCAGTTCCTTCTTTTATGTGGTCCAACTGTTAATTAGAAAAAATAAATTGGTCACAGTAATATTTCACATGTTCATGTCAGTGTAGCTATTAGTGAAGTCATGGGTGTACCACTGGCAAATAAATGGAACTTGAAGTACTGCTGGTGGTGTGTTTGTGCTGGAGGACTGATTTTCCTCTTCTGCTGTTCAGTGTTTTCCAGGCATGAAATGAGTTAATACGATTGGTTAGTTTCCTGAGGCATATCAACTGCATCAACTTAATCTCAATGATGGTTTTGTAGTACCAGAATAGAGAGAGGTGATGCTGGTAATTGTTGGTAGTGTTGATGGGAAGTAGTTTGCCCATTGTTTGATCAATGAAAGAGGTATTTTGTTTTTTGGTAGCAATTTTCTTACCGTTTCCTTAAAACAAAAATCTTCCTTTGCTCTGAATTTTATACCAGAATGTGACCAGATGGTACTTTAGTGTGGCTTGTGTGAAATGTCACTGCACATTTATAAAGAATAAAACTTTTATTTTTACATAGTAGCTATCAAAAAACCACCCAAATGAAACAGAAGCTTTTTTTGAGTCATTTCACTAATCTCTCAGTAGTATCAAAATATTACTGAGAGTCTGTTAGTTTTAACTGGCAGATCCGTCAGAATGCAAGCTGCAGTCTAGTTTAGCTTCAGTCAAGATCTGAAAACTCAGTGTAGTGAATACTTGGATTCAAAATCTGTTGCCTGCATCTCATTGTTGATGTGTGAGACATTACACCTTTCTACCTGTATGTGTAAACCCTGGTTTTTCTCCTTGTGGTATATGAAGATTTTGGGGATAAATGGAAAAAAGTACAGCTGTACTACTGTTTGTTTTAACATAAATATGTTTTTCCCATTCTAGGAAAATGAAAGAAGTCTCATGATGAGCAGCTTGTATGCACTTCATGATAAATTGGCACAAGTAGCAGGTAACACTTTAAAAATATTGTGATGTAGTGATATGGCAACAGCTACAAAAAATTCCATGCTCAGATAGTGATTTGCAACAACCGGGGCCCTGATTGCCATTTAGAGTTCCATTTTGGGAAACTTGAAATCCTGTTTCTAGTTCACGGACACTGTTTTTATCCACCGGTGTTGCACCTTTTGTTGCAATGTTTGCTAATGGGATAGGCTTTTGAATATTGTGATCCTGTGTGGTTTTTGATCAAATGTCTTAATGCTTTATTAATCTGATTTTGTTAAAAGGCTTAAATTAAATTTGCTATATGTGAAGAGGATTATGTGAGTTTTTTTAAAGGTCATTAATTCACCATGGTGAAAACCAGAATATTTTGCAACAATGATAAAATAGTTACTAATAAAGTGAACAGTAGTTGTTGAACAAGATTGCCCTGTTAGACAAAATGGTCCAACTTAATAATATGAATTACATAGTAATGAAAAGTGCTGCATATAGTAATGTGTCAGAGATGGTGTTTAGGATTAGTATTATTGAATATGCAAAGTGAAAAATAGGGTGGTTTTATCTATAGTTGTAATGAATACAGCTTTCAACTGCACACATACTTACACATCACAATCAGGAAATGGTAAAGTTAACGCTGTGATTATAACTTTGGCATCTGGTGAATGAGAGTTACAGTTGAGTCTGTGTCATGACTGTTAAGCCATTTTTATCATCCTTGAATATTTAACCCATAATGTGTGTAGGAGGTCTTACTGGTCTTTGTGACAACTATTTTGCATCAGTAAGTTTTACCAAGAAGGCTTTTCCATCATTATCAGGTGCTACAGACATTTCTCAAACATGAAAAGATGTGGGAACAACTCTGTGTCAGATATGAAGCTGACAATGTAATATGTCAAGACTGTATAGGAAATGTGTGAGAAATTTGAGCAGGTCTGTAATACCCTTTAAATTGCAGCAGTAGTCTGTCTTCCTGCAGAAACATTTTGTTTGTCTGCAGTGTCTGCAAGTATTTGGACAAATCCCACACATACTGGTTTGTTTACATTAGAGAATCAAAGAATGGGTCAAGTTGGAAGGAACCACAGTGGGTCATCTGGTCCAACCTCCTTGCTCAGGCAGGGTCATCCCAGAGCACATGGCATAGAATTGCATCCAGACAATTCTTGAATATCTCCAGCAAGGGAGACTGCACACTGTTTCTGGACAATCTGTTCCAGTGCATGGTCACCCACACAGTAAAGAAATTCTTCCTCATATTCAGGTGGAGTTTCCTGTGCATCAATTTCTGCCCGTTGCCTCTTGCCCTACTACTGGGCACCACCAAGAACAGCCTGGCTCCATCATCTTGACACCTTCCCTTCAGATACTGATAGACATTGATGAGGTCCCTCTCAGTCACCACTTCTCGAGGCTGAACAGGTCCAGCTCCCTCAGTCTTTCCTCATAAGAGAGATGCTCCAGTCTCATAATTATCTTTGTCTTCTGACATAGACCGTGTTACAGCTGAGTGTTCAAGATGATTGCTGCTTTTCCTTGCTTAGGTCATTGTTATGCTGCTTCCCTCTGTCTTTTGAAGAGAATTTTAAAAGCGTGCTGTTTGCTCAGTGTGTCATCTGGCCCTCCAGGGGCCATACAATAAACAGTGTACTTGCATGGATAAAAAGGTTTGGCACCTAATTTCTGCATCCATGAAAGAAACGAAGTTTTCTTTATTAGCTGGGGCTTATTTCAGTGCACAGAGATGTATACAAATCTTTACCTGTCTGCCTTATTAGAAGGAATTTGTGTGCTCCAAGATAGCTACTTGCTTCATCAGGTCTCAAAGGTGCATTATTCTCTTTTAGTCTATTTCTGGCTGGGAGGATCTTCAAATGCTTCCTTTCAGAAAAATATAACTATCCTTTATGGGTAGGTGGTACTCCAGGCTGGAGCTGTGTTGTGAGATTACCTGGTTGCTCAGCAGAGAAACTTTTATACGGTCTGAAGAAGGACCCAATCTGTCTTTACTTAGGCAGAAATTTTCCTCAATGCCAAGTTTCTTAAGGTATGAGAGGAAGAAGTCTGCCATCCATTTTTGAATACCATATTGATGTAGACCTGGCACAATATCTGGAAGCAGTGTAAAAGGCATAAAACAGAGAAACCTGCAAGGGAAATGCAGGATTGAAGAGTGTTGATCTTATGCACAGTGCACCACTTCAAAAGAGGAGTTAAGGAATATAATTTTACTAAAAGTGGTGCTTTTCAGGTCTCTCTGTCACATACTTGGAAAAGTTTCTCTCATTTCATACTTGGCTATGAATCATTTGTTCATGTTATAACTATTAATATTAAAAAGGCAGGCTGGAAACTTGAAGTAGTCTATTCTGTTAAGCTTTATTCAACATCTTGACTACCATAAAGATGGTCCCCTCAAAATCTGGTTTCTAACTCTGTTTAATAAAACAGACTTATTATTTTTACTGATCTAGTTTCTTGCCTTGTCAATTTCAATTGGAAAACAAGTGATGGGGCTTTTATTTTAGAAGGTGGAACATTACGTTTTTTGAAGGAAGAAAATGTCAGAGTAACAGTTAATTTTGACTTAATATACCGTGTTCCAACTGTAGATACCTATTCTGGACTGTGGTGCTCTGATATGATGTCAAATTGTTTAATTATCCTATATAAAAATGAGTTGCCTTTAATGCATCACTGTTCTCAGAATTACTAGTGTGCCAAACTTACAGACAGTCAGTAATGTCTGCGTCACAGGAAACTTAGAACTGGATGAGCAGATACTGCTTATCCCTTGAGTTGAAGTTTGTGTTGCCATGTTCTTGTCTTGAATGGTTTAGCCATTCTTTGAAACAGCAACTTTTTATAGATGGTATGTATTTCAGAACACAACACTTTCTGCTAAACCAAAATATCTGCTTTTTAAAAATTAGAGTTACTTCAGCATACGTTAATTACTGGATATCTTGGTCTTTCATGGAGAGACTTCAATAGATCGCATACATTTTCAGTCAGACTTGCAAAATGAATAAATGTAACCACTACATTCACAAGAAGCAACCAGCTACCCATGAGTATGACCCTTTCTTGCAGATAAAGGATTTTTTAGTTAGCAGTTTCTTTTGCCGGGCATTCTTCAGTGTGACAATATCGGACTTACAGTTTACTTCTTTCCACAGGTCCTTGAGATGCAGGGGTCAATTAGATTTTCATATGTAATAAAGCTTACTGATAAATCCATGGCTGGAATAAAACCCTGGCAAAACATGTAATGTTACTTAATGTTAATTTCAAGTGTCAGCTACTCTATTTGATGGCTGTCACAGGCTCTCTGTTTTGTCACTCTCTTTAATCTCTAGTTTTTCAGGTAATTGATGCTGTGCTGTTTCCAACCAGTGATTGAACAACTATTTAGCGAGTTCTGCTGTTCTGCAGTGTTATTCAGCTGTTGAATTTGCCTTTGGGAGATCGGGCATTCTTACTTGTTCATGCTTTTGATCTGCTTCTGCTTTTCTTGAGCTTCCCACTTTAGTGTTCTGCAGAAAGTAGCCTGAAAACACGAGACCTGCTAAACAAATGTCTTATATACTGCTTGCAGTTTGTCTTGGTGGCCATATCACATCAACCTATAAGCTAGAGATCTGTGCTAAATCTGCATCTTCCTTGAAATATTAGATTTCCACTGTGTTTTGCTACCAAATGAAAAAATTATTTACAGTGTAAAGCAAATACTTCAAAATTTTGAATCTTTGTTGCATGTATATGCTGCAGCTCAAAAGTTAAATGCCTAAATGAAAGTCAGTTTTAAATATTCTAGCCTGCATGGAAAAGGAGATCTGACTTGGTTTCTGTATTAGAAGCAGTTGAGACATAATAAATATTTCTTTAGAACTGAAGCTTTGGTTGCTTTTTGGTAGTATTTGTAGAAGAACTTGATTTCTTAAGTGGCTTGCCTAAGTATACTAACAAAAGCTAAAGTGTAGTTTTGTGATCCTTTCTGAGATGTACTACTTTTTGACTCCCTACAAAAGCAAATAGAAAGGTTCTTTGATTGCACTTGAAATCAGTGATTGGTGCCCAAAGAGTGTTTAAGCACAAGGATCCATGCTTTTTGTAAGCTTTCAGCAGACATTATAACAGGGGGGCAGTTTTTACAAACAGCTCACATGTATCTTGCAGCAGAGCTGTGTAAAGTTTTTTTTGCCTGTGCTTCAGTTTTATTCCTGAATATAGGGCCTCAAATGGAACAGTTGGGAAACATTTTTGGCTCAGACTATGGAAAGTGGGTTTCCAGGCCAAGTGGTTAATGATTGCACCAAAGTTATTCAAAGTAAGCCTTCATTTGCAGAACTATTAGCTAACGCGGTGACTGAAATGGCATATAGGAATATCCTGCTGTTGCAGTAAAACAGAAGGTTGTCTGACTTGTGAAATGCCTAACTTTCTGCAAGCTTTCAAATTCATGAGTTTCTCAGAAGAAAGCTGTTAAATGGTTCTCCGCAATAGATGTGTTGGAATGAGAAGCTGTGTCTCCAATAGCTTTTTGTACAAGACTGAAACTCCGTAACTCTGATTATGATTACTTTTTTTGAGAGTGGGAGACAAGATGAAAGTGATTTTTGTTTCTCTCCCCCCTGCCCCAGTATTGCTTGAGGGAAATTTGAACTGATGGGCCTTCACATTCTCAGAGCCCAGGCAGCAAAGGTTTTAACTGTTAAACCTGTTCAGAGGGAATACAGTTTGAAAAAAATTTCAGAAGCAGGACTGAGAGGAAACTGTCTGCTGGTTTCTGAAGATGAGACCAGAAGCTGTGAAGTCAGTATGCTGGCTGTGTGCTGCATAAACGTAATTCTTGGAAGAAGGCAAATAAGATCAGCATTTAAAACTACTAAAGTAATTTAGTAGTCCCCTATCTAAGGGAGCTTTTGTCCTGTTGTAAAAGGTAATGCTGTGTTCTCAAAAGATGGAAAAATCCAACATGAATCCTGAAACTTGTTTTTAGGAATTAATATTTTTTACCATCTATCTCCTGCTTGTGTATTTGCTTTGTTTTCTTGTCTGTGTAATAACCTCACCCTTTTTATTCTTTAATTTATTTCATAAATGGGCTTTCTGCTTATCTAGCTAATTAAAAAAAACCAAAGAAAAGTGTCTTCGCTGAAGGGTCTCATCCCCCTTCTCTCACAAGCTGTTTTGTTTAAAGTATGACTGACATGCTTTCTCTGTATTAGAAAAGACCCCAGAAAGACTTCAGGTCTTAAAAACAAGGGAAGGAGCTTAAATGCATGAATACCTGTCAGACTTGCTCATACCATACAACTTAATATCTGATTGAAGTTGTACATAAGGCTTTTACAGAGATATGTTTTGGGTTTGTTGTATTTGTTCCATCAGTTCTAGATTTAAAACAATATGTTTACACCAGAGACTGTGAGTGTGATATATAGTTATTCCAAATCTGCTAATCTTGAAACATGAAATAACTGATGATTACACATGTAAATTTACAGTTTATGCTGTACAAAAAGAAAGTCTGCCTAAATTATATAAAAGAAAAGCCCGTAACTCCAATTCAGGTGCTGAGTTCTAAAATTAGAGTGGGCTTTTGTGAAAATGGTGTCCATTTTCAACAGTGATTGGTCTAGTTTTGCTGTTACAGTAGACTCAGGCACTTTGAAAGTCTTAGACGTTGCATGTTAATTTTCAAGTGGAACAACTTTAAAAGTTTTCTGCTCAGTGCTTGATTGAAAATACATGCATGCACACAGGCGAAGTTCCAGCAGCACTTCTAGGCCAGTTAGCATATGAGCACTCTTAAATATGCTGTTCCTGTTTTTCTTATATCTCAACATTAAGAGCATCCCTGTTATGCTAATGTGCTCACAAGGCCAGATTCTCTTAAATCTGTTGAAGTGTACTGAACAAAACTTCAGCAGCCTGAGAAGGACTTTGGCTTCATAGAAACATGTATTTCTTTGGAACTCCAAATGAATGAGGCATGAAGGTGCTTCTCCTTAACTTGCTAGTGTTTCCTAACTTTTTCTCACATTGCCTTGAATGTTCTTGTTTGTGTAGGGAATTAATACTTGAAATTGCTCTTTTTAAATTACATTCCAATATAAGTGAAGGTTTATATTTTATGTAAGCAGAAGTATCTTAAATTTTGTTAGCCTTGCTATAGCTTTGGGAAGAGTACAACTTGGCATAGACTCAAGAAGGTAAGGCAGGTGTAACCCTGAGCCAGTGAAAGACCGGGTTTGTTGTTTCTTATTTTATTGTTTGGGTGCAGTAAAAGCATAGTTACAGATGCCAAGATTTAGGTTTTTTTTAAAGAAATGTCAGGGGAAAAAAGTTACTTGCCACTGCTGACAGTTCTTCAGAAATGATGGCCCTAGTGATAGATGAAAAACTGATGTTAGACCTTTTTGTTTTCTGTATGACTGTGTTGATATGACTATCACTACTTTCACTACTGCTTTTCTTTTGTTACATGAATCATGTAACTTTAGTTTAGCAAAGAAAACCAGGGAGATGATGGCACACTGCTCTGAGGACTGACTATGCATATCAATACCTTATTTCCTGGCTACTTCTGCACACGTTCCAAAAACACTAGATGGTAAAAGCACCCATTTCAAGCCATAGTGGGATTTTGTGCATGTTCAGGAAAGCGATGAGTTATCACAGTAACTTGGGCCAATCTAAAATATTGTAACTTCATAGTACCTGAAATACTATTATGGATGTATTGTCGCTGGAACTTGGTCTCTATAAAAGATAATACAGGTTTCAGAGTAAAAGGGAATTACTTGGAAGCTTAGTCAGGGTACAGAAACCTTTATGGTAATGTCCTTTTGATAGTTCTTCATGTCACCTATACTGCTTTTGTGTGAATACTAAAATACACTTTCTGAGCAATACATGAGCTTGTATTGATGTGATTTATATGTATTATTAGCTCTGAAAATCATCAGGGTTTTTAAGCTTCTTTTGAAGATAAATTTGTGCAGAGATTTTTCCACATTTTTAATGGAACTATGAGAGTTACCACTCTGCTATTGCTGCATGTGTAAATTTTGTTAACGATAAGCTTGTGTTTGGGTGATTTTATTTTATACAATGCAGTAATAAATAGATTAAAATAAAAGTTTTCGTTTTACCAGGGGAACATGAATGTGGCAGCTCTATTCAAAGAAACCTTACCGTCCAGGAGGCAGCTGCATATTTAAAAGTAAGCAAATGACGTATTTTTTATGGGTTGTATAGTGTATTGTGTAAGTTACAATTTGTAAGGCCTGGTTTCATATCTAGTGTATTGACTAAAATTTGACTTAGTATTGAGTATTATTTGGAAATGTTTGGAATTGATGGCTTTCACAAATGCTCTGTGATTTTTATTTGGGGATGTAGCGAGCATTTGGGAGAGTGACTGTGAAAGAAACTGACTTAATTGCAATGGAAGTGTAGCTAGTAATGCTTCAGTGACATGCCAGGCTTTTTTCTCTTTCATTAAAACACCAAGACATGATTTGGATTGATGGAAATAGTTGACCAACATGAAAATGATGAATTTATAAAACTCAAATATCTAGAATCTTCTCCAGAAATCACTGTATTGGTTTCTAAGACTTAGTAGAAAAGGATGCTGTTTTCCTTTCCTTGTGAAGAAAGGTTGATGTGTGGATCTGTACAGGGAGCTTGACAGGCAGCAGCTCTTTGAAGAGGCCATTCATTGATGCTTCAAATAGAAATGGTCAAAAAAGGGCCTTTTTGTTAATTTGATCGCTGTGCAGTGTTATGAAATCCCACTCTCTGTCATTCCCCTTCCTCACTCCCCAAATAAAAGATGACTCTTGCCTTGTCTTGACAGCTGTAGGGTTTATTTTAGCCCACGTTGGTGTACTCTTCAGTGGAAAACTACTTGAAGCTTTTAAGAGGCAGAGAGTATAAGATTTCTTTGATTGGATGGGGAGGTTAAAGTGATGTATTTAATATACAAGTGTATAGAAACTTTGCATTTTGTCAAACCTTTACGTAGTTGACAAAAAGGGGCAATGCTTTAGAGCATGCCAAAGAAGCTGCTAACACTGGTTTATGGTTTGTCAATAATAACCTACATGTGTTAAAACCAGTGCATTGTGGAAAAAATTAAGGTGGTGCCCTAGAACTGATTGTCTTGCCTATCTGTTATGCTGAAAGAATGACAGCTGTTACCATAACTGTTTTAGCTCTGCTAGGAAGTTCAAATTTAATATGAAAAGTTGTTGCTTTGTAGGGAGTCTTATTTGACCCTACAGTTGCTTTGTGGAATTTCTGTGTTCAGTGATAAAATTTTCAAAACTTTTATCTCAAAGTTAAAATAAAACCATTACTGTCTTTTCCTAAGTACTTACGCTTGAATTCTAGGCCAGTTACAGTATGTGAGGTTCAAAGGAAAGATTATAATGAATTTTTTTGGGGACTATAATTTTAAATAGAACAGTAACTTCCATTTTCATTTTTCCCTTTCTGCAGAAGAACATGTAAGGTTAGCCATGGAGAAAGCCTTAGCTCAGATAGCAGTGGATGTTACCCTATTAGGGTTCATATCAAATAATTTAAAAAAAAATCAATGTCTATATAGTGATGTTATTCTTGATCTACAAGTACTGGATTTTTTCCAAAATATCAGTTAAAACTTTATTTACTGAAGCCTCTTAAAAAAGAATAGAGCATGAACTGCTTTTAGAGGAGGCATTTCCAGCGTAGTTTGGATCTAGTTGTTTTACTCTGAGTAGATTTCCAGTGATCGCCGCCTAGTGGCTAAATAATTTTTTCTTGCTTTAGGATAGTTATGAATAAAACAGTGAATGTGGCTTGGCTTTTCAAACAGTCCTTAATTTGAGGGATGTTGGTGAGTCTGAGAACTGCTCAAAGCATAAACGGATGTACTTTATGCAGTGAACACCTACTCAAAATCTGAAGAATCAGGAAAAAACAACATAGTTTTGATTACTAATCTGTGCAGTATCTGAGTTTTATTTTGGCATGATAACTTCCTGCTTATTTATGAAATTACTCATTGATATTGTATTTTAACAGAATTTAGATCCAGAATATGAGAGTGTACTTAACACATCATTACAATGGATCTTGAATAGTGGGGAAGATGTTGGCATAAAGTAAGTTGTTTTTATTTCTTAACTTAATTTCTTCTAAGAGGATGTATCCTTTTTCATGAGTACTGTATATTTTTGGAATAGGTGTCTCAGCAATGACCCTAATGAGATGGATGTCACTAATGTGACAGATGTGAAGTATCTGGAATCCACTAGTCCAAAGATGTCTTTCAGGTGTCGTTTTCGCCGTGCATTTGTTAATGTAACTCACAGATTATCAATACTGCTTTGGGGTAAGTTAATAAAACAGTCAACCTTTTTTTGTTGTAACTTGTATTTATCAAAGTGCATGGGGAAAAGCATGTTTAGAGAAAGATTTTATTCAACCATAAAGCTTCGGGTTTCTATTGGTATCTTGATTAAATTGGGGTTTGATTTGCATTTCTGTTGCACCATTGTATTTCCACATTGGTTGTTATCATCTGCTTCTGTAGTCAGCTGAACATACTAATTCTTTGGGAAATCTGTCATTTTCCCTGCCAGAGCAGTATCTTGTGGGTTTCAAAAGTTCCATGTTGAACTGATTAGAAAAAGTAAAATGTTCTGTAAAAAGATATGATGGCCTTAATTTTGAGGATATTTCACTGGTGTTCCAGGAATTTTAGAAGGTAACTGCAGAAAAGATAATCTTTCTAGTTTTAGGAAAAGTTGGATATCCAACATGGTTATTACCAAAATTTTTTATTTCTAAGACTGTGTTATAAAAAATGTATGTGGTCCTTCAGTAAGACTAATTAATTTAGTCTTTGATAGTTCTCTAGTTAAGTTTCAAATTCCTCCTAAGTTTATTTAATTCTGAACCATACTGAAAACTGTGCAGCATAAAAATAGGATACAGCTGAGTACAAACACTTCACTCCTTTCCATGTGGCTGGATAGAAATACTGGAAATGGAGAGTTCATCTCATACATATTGAATATTTAATAAATCATTTATCCCAGTATCTTAACAGTCTCATGCTTGTGAGTGAAGACTGGAGACCACCTTCACTACCCTTTTGATGAACCAAAACGATCAAAGGGCAACTGTCCCAGATTGCTGTCTGTCTGAGAACAGTCAAGATGAGGACTGATGGGATGTGGAGGTGAAAATCAGTATCTAAGTCAACCACTGGTCTTAGTCATGCTGAGCAAATTGCCTCATGTCTCACCTATAATTAACATTAACATGGGGCACCTTTTAAAAACTAAACTACTGCATAAATGTTAGATGTGTTGTCATTAACTAGCACACATTTTGGCCTAAAATTATGTCCATCAGTCTCTTTGATAAATCATCACCTAGCACTGCCTTGCAGTGAATGATACATAAAACAAGCTGTGTAACTATAATTTGTGTATATGTAGGTTTTGGTTTGATTTTTTTTTTTTATATTGCTAATTGATCACAGGTGTTGGGTTGTTTTCAGCCACACAGAAGAAGGAATAAGGTCTTTATTTGCAGCTTATGCTGCTGACCTTCCTAACCAGATTGTCCTCTTTGGGAATAATAGGGAAAGTAATAAAAAAAGAGTATGAAGTACTTTGTTGCAATAAGTACAAATCTGTAGCTGAACTGAAGCAGTCAAAGTTAATTTGTTTTGACCAGTATATCTAAAGCGCAGGACTTAACTATGAATTATAGAATAGTGTGCATTTTAAAATCTTAATATGTTCTGAATTGTCAGTTTATGGGACTTTTAATAAGACTTCTAATTTTCCCAATATAATTATTTACTATTTCTCTTCACAAATGGGTAAAATCTCAAATCATTGTCCTGGGATATAAAGCTTTCTTAAAACAATGAAACTTTTTCTAAAAGTAACTCCTCTTCAAAGTGGAAGTCTGTGTTTCTGTGTAAGAGTATAAAATATGGACAGCAAGTACAGTGTATTTCACTAAGTTTGAAATGTAAAGTGCTTGTTAGGTAGTTCAACCAACTTCTGAAGTGTGCCCTGTAAACTTTGTTAAATATCCAATGCTCTAATACTGTTTAAAGAGTATTATGTATCTTAATGCAGGTATAGCAATGGTTTGGGGAGTCTTACACTACATGAAATACCGTTGGGCAAAAGAGGAAGAAGAAACTAAGCAGATGTATGATATGGTGGTGAAAATCATAGGTATGGCTTCTTGAGTTGCGTATGATGTATCTGTATCAGCTTTGTATAAGTTTTCAAAGTACTGGCATTAATTCAGTTATGTTTCTGCCTGTTTACTAGTCAGTTATCATGCTGTTAGAGTACTTGGTCCAATGTGTGATTCATATGTTAGGTTTCTCTCTTTTTTTTTTTTTTTTTTTAAAAAACCAACCCATCCTTTAAGCCTAATCAAAGCTTTTTACATAAAGCTTATAATTTGTGAATTACATCAACATGGCTATAAAGTTGCCATTGTCTTGGTAGTATTTTGTCCTACTGTTGAATACAAATACAAATGTGATGTTTGTTTACAGGAGGTATGGTGATATGTTGCTTTCTGTTTCTGTTTTTTCAGCTAACTTCAGTTAAAATATCCACTCCAAAAATGTGTGGTAGCTCCTAATACCATCCTTAATGGTTTTTCATAGAAAAAGCAGCTTTTTAATTAGTTACTCTGAGCAGAAATTGTATTGCTAAAATAGTATGTGTAATTGAGCTCTGAAATCCCCTCTTTCTACTCAAAGCCACAGTGTTTCCAGTAGGTTGTGTTTGTAGTTTTTAAGCTCTTACTTAAGTTGTTCTATTACTTTCATTCATGTTAGTCACCATAAATACAGAGATGGTAAAGAAATCAGAACTGTTCTGTTTAAACCATGTTCCTGCCTTTTTTTTTTCTGAAAATCAAGTTTTGTTGAGGTGGAAGGAAAGCACTTTTTTTTCAAAGATGGCCATTTTTGCTAACATTTAAAAGTACCAATCAAGAGTAACTGTAAGAAATCTTTCCTTTATTTCAAAGTTATTTGGGATACATGGATGCACTGTGTTTGTTTAATTTGCCTTAAGCATGGTTTGGAAGAAAAATGTTTCAAAATGCCAAAACCCCTTAACTACTGAAACTGGGAGGGGTGTTTCGAGTAGCTGTTAATTGCCATCATTGATACTTTTTTTAATGTTTGTGTGAACTACATAGTAACCAATTCGGTTTTGTGGCTTTTTTTTGTTTTGTTTTTTTTTTTTATGGTGTCTTCACATGTTCTAAGAAGTCACAGCGAGGCATGTTTAGAAAATAAAGAGTTGCAGCCTTACATGCCAATTTTACATGTGCGTGATTCTCTAATACCACCTCAGGACAGGTACGTTCTCACTAGAAGTACTGAATGGAGGGAAAACCAGTAAAAATAAATTGGGCAATTAACTTAATTTCAGTAGTTTGCACAGTGTAATATTTTGGAAATTTGTATTGACAAAGGTGGGAGGAAAAGCACTGGATTTCTCTTACATGCTGAATGTCAACTATACAGGTTGTTATAATGCGAACTTTGTAATTCTTGTTTCAATTTTTAAGGAGGAAGATGAATAAAGTCTGGAATAGAGCAGTTGACTTTCTTGCAGCGAATGAATCTAGAGTTCACACAGAGACACGAAGAGTAGGTGGTGCTGAGTTCTTGGTTTGGAAGTGGATGCAACCTTCTGCAGCATGTGACAAAATTGTAGTAATACCATCAAAAGTGTGGCAAGGCCAAGGTATTGAAGTTATATTTTGCAACTGTAAATGTCTTAAATTTCTGCATCTAACATATAAATGGTACTCTGTTGCTTGAACATGAAAAGCTTGTTTTCTCTCATGCATTTAAGGATTGTTATGAACTGTCAGTGCTATTTCTGTATTATCTTGTTTTATGGACTTAATTTTTTTGTGCATTATGTCTGCCTTGTTTACAGGGGAAATGAGCTTTTCTGTTATAGCTACTGCAGAAATATACAGAGGGTATTTGACCAAAGTGACTTCTTCCTTTTCATGAATTTTTTTAAAATACTCTTTAGTTGGTAAAATTCTGAAATGCCTTACACTTACCGGAAGCAATGTAATTGGTTGTGTCTGACAACAGGCAAATTGGATCTTGCAGGCTTTCGTACTGTTACCAGTCAGGTGCCTAAAGACAAAGTTAAGAGGGAGAGATGTTTATTTTGAAAGGGAAACTGCTGAGACAAAAGACTTCTCAATTAGGAGAATGGGCATTTGGAATGTCTAGTAGTATTAGATGTTCTAGCTCTGTCATAAATGTTTTTCTACACTGCATTTGTTTTTTGAACTCTGTGGTGTAAAGAATTTACTTTAAAAGAGAAGGGAGTTGTAGTGCATGGATTTTGCACAGTGGTCTGTCACTTCAGCTTTATCATGAAAGCAAATGGCAAGAATCTAGTGGGTTTCCAGTTGTATTTCTGCAATGGTCATATTTTCCTAATTAATTTTCTTTCTGCCTTTCTTCAAGTCAAGCTTCAGGTTTTGGTTTGCTCGTTTTTTTGGTCAATGAAAAATTGAAACTATAAGACTTGAATTTTGGTTTGCAATTAAAAAAGAATGGTCATTTCTATTTCTGCCTAAGTGTGAAAGTAAATAACATCATTGTTTACTTCTCAAACTTATATTGCTGGTTTTAGCATTACATTTCTCATTTTAAATAATTCATTGGAAATAAGGGCTGCTTTTTTAAAAACACCTTGTGAATGCTACTGCAGACTTGAGGTTCTGTGGTGATTGTTTCCCAGTAGTAGTAATGTGGCATTCTACTGTGACAACTGTATTCCTTGATTTCAATTTCTCAAAGTTTTCATTAGTAAGATGTGTATATGAACTTTATTACAAGAGTTGTGGAACCTTTTCTTTCCAGGACATTGTACATTAGGGATGCGCATGTGCTTTAGTGGCAATACAGAAATGCTGGGTTTTGTTAACAGCTGTTTCTGTTTCATCTCTGTAGTAGTGTCATGATTGAATTTCAAACACTTAAATTGAACACATCTTTTGCAAGCTATGTATATATGATAAATCTGATTCTTCTACATAGTGTATTTTTCAATAATCTGTGAAACATCATGCTCTAGTTCTAATTTACTACTCATTTGCTCTCAGTTTTTCTTGTCCTGTTTGACTGTAGTATAAATTACTCCATGACATTGTGTCCTGTATTAGAAATCAGACTGGATTCTCCTTACCTGGTAGACTCCTCAGTGTATGATGGCTCAGGTGGTGCTTTGCTACATGAATATACATTTGAGACTCTAAACAGAGCAGTAATCTCCAAAACTTCCTAGAAGGACAGCTGCTGTAGTAGCCACTGTTATGTAGCATCCCAGTTGGAGCACCTGATACCTACTTCAGCATATTGCAAATGTGGACAGAGTAACTTAATATCTCAGCTGTGACTTTTATCTGTATGTTGCTTAGAGTATGTACTTAAGATTCTGTTTTCTATTGAATAGGATGTATCAAAATCCATTCTGTTTCAGTCCTTTTAATTACAATTTTCCTAGTCTTTTTGTTATGTTTGATGTTCAGTGAAGATCTTTGAAGAACAGAAATTGCATACTTTGGTTTTAACAGAAGGGCATGGAAACAGGGTGGCTGAAATGACAGTGGGTTGTTTGGACTCTTGATAGTCAGAAGGCAAAGGCAATTTTCACATGCAAAAGCTCTTTCTATTTTGCACTCCTTGTTTTCAAATTACTTTTGGAAATAGTTCTATCGCATAGTGTCATGCTTTTTGCACAGCTATTTCTTTCCTGATGTTAGGACTTCTGCATGTATGTGTTGCTTTCTTCCTTTCTTGGAAGTATACCCTAACTGGAATTAAAGTTCATACTCCAGTTCTGATGTTTCAGTGTAGAAGTTCAAAAATCTAAATACTCTTCAAGACTGCTATGCCCTGAACAGACTCAGCACATAGAAAATCATAATGAATTCTTAGGTCTGAATCTTGTGAATAAATTTCAAGGTTACAATTTTTTAACTGTCTGAGATCTGGTAGTGCTCTGTAGCAGAGTGCAGCACCTGAGAATGTGCAATTGAAGAAGAAATCCTTTTCAGAAAGACCTGTCAATGTATACAAGGATATTTGTGGATAATAGTGTGAATTTTAACTGTGGGACCTGTAGCTTGCATGAGATATGATGTCTGCTGTCTGTTAGCAGCATGTTTAAGCATCACTGTGACATTTTTTCCAGTCCTTCAGTATGCAGCCTGTGTTTTGACAGTTTTGTTTGCTTTTTTTACTGGATCAGAATAAACTCTGGTGCCATCCCTTTGAAATGTTATCTACAGGATACAGTAGATGTATTTGTTTTACAAGAAAAGGGTAGGTAAGCTCATTGTAGGATGGACAAATATGATGTTTTGAAAACAATGTACAAGAGAATAATCAACTGAGAAACAATCTTGATCATGTCAAGTAATTTAATTAAGTCAGTGGAGAGAACCTCACATTTCTAATGTGTTCAGTTTGTTTTTGAAAGAACAGATACAATCGTTCTATCACGCCTTTGATAACTGGAGCTCTGAAGAATACTAGGTAGGCAGGGCTGCAGTGTAGCTAAGCTAACAGCAGAAGTTAGAGTTCCTTGACAGCTCTGGAGATGAGATAAAGAGGTTCTCTGAAGTACCACATCTAGGGTGATATTTCATCCTGCAGCATGGAAGATAACCTCTTACCTTTTGTGAATGACACCTCTCCTCCCTGGCTTGTGAGAACATAATCCTGTCTCTAAACAAAAACAAACAAAAAACCCCCCAAACCACAATTTTACTTGTAACTATTGCAAGAAAACTGGTCATGCTGCTTGTAAAATTCTGTATCCATCTTCTCTTGTCTTCTGTAGCTGAATTAACTATATTAAACCTCAATTCAACCATACTCTTCTCTTTGGTAAGATTTTAATTTCAGTATCTTTCATGTGTATGAAAGAATCTCGTGATGTATGAAAGGGCATAATTTCAACATTTTCAGGTAATTGTTTTCTCTTTTTGTTCTTGCCTTTGATAAGAAGGGTTAGTACTTAAAAAATTACGGTGATCAGTGGCTTAACATTGGAAAAAAACTGTTCTTAAGAACATGGTTACCTATATTTGATGCAAGTCTTCAACCTTATCAGGTTCATCAAATGCACATCTAAAGATCTGTTGGACTGTCTTGTAACCCATGGGGCTGATACTCGGGAATTCCTTTAGCAATAATATATTAGTAATTCAAGAGGCATACAAAGCTATACTACAATCTCTTCAGTGTTCATTTTGAAGCCAGTGCAAGAGACTCTTATTCCATCGTAGACACATTCCAGTCACAGTGATAAAGGGGTTAATGAATGCACATGTTTTTAGATGCTGCTGCTCTTTGAATCTGGAATGATACAGTGATACTCAGTTAAAGGTAGTAAAACAAATGTACATTATGAGTGAAATAAAAAGTAGCTTCCTTTTCTTGAAAGTGCTCAGTAATCCCCAAGGGGAATTTAGGAAAGTCCTGGATTTTTTCCTGCCAGTGACTTAATGCACAAAGTTGTGCCTCTGCTTTCCTATTTCATCTCTACCTTTCATCTTCATCATGTAAGTATTACTCTTGAGACCTGTGTAGAAAAAGATGTGAGATGCTTAGTTAAGCAGTGGGTTGCTTAGACTGTTGTCCTGCAAGAATGTCTGCTTATGCCCTTATAGAGAATATTTTATATGCTCCACACTGATGTAAGTTTTAGAATAATCAGTACTGTGATCTGAACAGCTTTGTCACTGAAACTTTCTCTTTTGGGGAAGGGGGAGAATTGTTACAGATGTGTAATGAAGCTCAAGAGACATCAGTTAACTATG
The DNA here is from genome assembly GCA_013400915.1 of Pardalotus punctatus. Classification (NCBI taxonomy): domain Eukaryota; kingdom Metazoa; phylum Chordata; class Aves; order Passeriformes; family Pardalotidae; genus Pardalotus; species Pardalotus punctatus. The sequence goes on from VZTX01013622.1 coordinate 118,031, forward strand.
CTGTTTTGAGTTCTGCTGTATAGTTACAGCATTAACTTGCCTGTGTCTTCTCTAAGCTCCCCTTTTGGTGCCATTTCTGGTATACATATTAAGGCTTATTACTCTTCTAGCATTAATTTCATACCTCACTTATTTCCACAGTGATTTTTTTCCATTATACATGAAAAGCTCCATCTAAGTTGCAAAAATTACTTTTAATTTACCGTGACTTTAAAAAGGTTTTTGAGAAAAAACAGTTCATCTTTATTTTCATAGGCTGCACTGCCCTGGACATACTTGCTGTACCAGTAGGATGTTACATTAAGTTGGTAGCAGTTTACTCTTGTGCTGATGTTATGCTCTGCCTGAAATTATCTCGGTAAACATCTGAGATCTTCAGTCAGAAGAACATCAAAATTATTAGAAATTGGAACAGGCAAAGCTTGGTTTATATAGGTAACTACACTAAAGGGTGAATTCCCCATTTAGTTACTTTTGGATAGCTCAGTGGTGTAGCCACTGCCATAAATATCAGTATGAATTTTTTTAAAAATTCATAAACAACTTGCAGAAATGGTGATCCTCTGGGTCTAGGGTTTCTGCAAATAACATCACCATTCTTTATCCTTGGATTAAAACCATGTGCTGAATAAACCTAGTTATAAACAATCAGCACATAATTTCCTCAACCCCACACCTTTTCAGGTCCAAGTCCATGACTAGGCCACCCCAGATCACCTTCTCCAGTATGGTGTGGTGCCCCAGTGTACAATATGCTGGTGACATTTCACCCCACACTTGATCTGCTGGAGCCAACCTACATACCTACATGAGTAAGGTAAGTCCATATATTTTTCAATATTGCTTAGTTCTGTAAAGTTTTTATTGTATACCGTACATGTAACTTTTAATAAGGGGCAAAAAACTTTACAAAACCATGTGCTATTGAAAACGGACTTGTCCTTAAACTACAGGCAGCCCAGAGATAGATGCATTGTCACCAGCATATTTATAAATCTGTTCCCAAGAAAAAAAAAACAGACAGTTGTTACAGGTGTTGGTGACTTGTGCTCTGTGTGTGAGTGTATTCTAATAAGAACATTTTTAATTATGTGGGGAAGTTGCAGTAGGTTTGATATTAGAAAAGGTGGCCTACAATTCTAGTTTCTAGTTGGTAATTTTATTTTATTTTTTGTCTTGGGAATTTATATAACAAGCAAGTTTTCTATGCCATATCTCCAGGCAGTATATTTTCTCTTGGTTAGTGCTTGTCTTTCACAAGCAATGTCTTCCACATGACTGAATTTTGTCTGTGTGACATGGTTTTTGTTCTGGTGGCATACAGAAGAGGAGCAGTGTTGATGTATTTTGTACTTACTTGCAAGATGTTAAAAGGTCAGCAGTAAGAATCACAGACATCTGCCCAAAACAGAGACTTCTAACCCTTGGAATGTAACATCTTGAATCTGTCAAGTTTTTCTAAAGTAGGGATTGCAAAGGAGAAGCATTAGCAGCAGTTTGGAATATCATTTTGTCTTGTTGAGATTTTTAACCTTGTTTAAACTTTTGAATCTACTTATCTCAATCTTCAAAGTAAAACTTCCTTCAAGCCTTGAAAGCTGTTTTACTAGGTTATAACCTTTCATTTCTGTTGCTGCCTTGTTGGCCCTTCTCAAGGCACAGGAGCTGCCTTATCTGAATCTGAAGGGCTCCTTGATTCCTTTTCTCATGGTACAGTCTTTTGCTGTGACTCCCAGAAGTAGAACTTGTGAGCTTTAGAGAAGTTAATATTTATTTTGGAATTTCAGAATGTATTTCATGGCACTGTTCACCTTTGAGTTACTCTGTTATGTTTGATTTTCATTTTTCTTCTTACATCTGTTTTATCCTCTGGTATGTTTCATTTCAGATTTTTAGAAGCTTCTGATCATGTGTGATCATTTAGGGCTACAAAAACCCTGTCCACATATAGTGTTCTGGACCTGTTACTGCACTACAGATGCAATGCAACATTCATCTAAACATCTCCCTATTTGTTAGCCAGATGGGCAGCAAATTGCCCCAAAAGTGGAAGAAATAAAAATTCATCAGGCAGTTAGAACTGAATGGTTAAATTGCAGCTCCAAAAATTTACTCCAGGTGTTAAGTATATCTGTCTTTTCATGGAGATGTAATGCAAATCCTTTCTTTTCAAGTATATGGTGTTTCTTTTCAAGTATATGGTGAATTCCTTCCCTGTGGCCTGGATATAAGAGAGTGCCTTAAATGTAGAAATTGTGAGTATAAAAAATTCAGCCATATATGGTATGTTTTTTTCAGTGTGGTAGAAGACTGTGTGAAACTTAGTTTGCATGAATACTTTCATATATAAAGGAAACTTTCTTCCAAGTAAAACTATAAAGGTATCAATGTATAAAGCTGACACTTCTTAACTCAATGTATTATGCCTGTCAATAATTAGTATTGAATTTATTTTTCTTTTTAGCGTTTCATCTAGATAGAAGAAATTCACCACCGAACAGCTTGACGCCATGCCTAAAGATTCGCAATATGTTTGATCCAGTTATGTAAGTAAAACCAGTTATCTGTCTGTATTTCTGTATTCTTTTGGAAGAGTCCATTTCTTTCCTCTGAGAGGGGTTTGGGAGAAGTGAAGAAACATGAACATCTTTAAAGAAACAAATGGGTTTTAGAGAAAAAATGTTTCTCTTAACATCTATAAGAAGACAAAAAACTGTCTTCTGTCCTTCATTGTATTGCTCTGTGTCTTTGGCTCACTTCTTGAAGGATGTGGCATATAGTCAAACTATTTGGAGCAATGACTGGTCTTTCACCATTAATTAAATTTGTAAATGTTCAATTATATCAGCTGACAGAGGAGACTCATGCGGCCTGACAACAGATTGTAAGTTTTTGAAGTATTGTTAAGTATTCTGGAGTATTTGGACTGTTACAGAGCTTGCACAGGTTGCATTTAAAAGGCTGAATTTAAATCACTTATTACTTTATGGGACTGTGCCTGCCTAATTTGGAAGCAAATGGATTTTTGTAGTGGGAACAAATTAGTCCTGAATACTGGCTTCTAATGCTTATGTGTAATTCTAAAGTATGCACTGTGTATGAATAAGTAACAAACCTTGTTTTGTGTGGCAAGAGTTAAGGAAAAATAATTAATTTTTTTGGTAGTCTTTTTAATCTTCATCCACTTCACTATTCTGTTATATCGCCTTTGGCTGTGGACTAGATCATGATAGGAGTTGGGAGCTAACACATAGGTTATGCCAGTTGATCCTGTCTAATCTTTGAAGTCTCTTTTGTCCACTGTAAAGAGATACAGGGACTCCAATAACTTCTCTGGAGTAATTTATTCCTTGATGTGATTATACAAGTGAAAAATGAAGATGCTACACTGTCTTACAGGGTAAATGTGAGATGCTCATTGGGACTGAAGAATATGAGAAGTTGACTGGAAAATAAAAGCTATTGATTAGAACAGGGAATAACAGGAAATAGGGAAAGACATCAGAGTATGCACCCAAGCTATTGCAAAGTTTGGATGTATTTCTTTAGCCTTTTTTCTAGCCACATTGAATTACTTTAGTTCCTTGCCTTATTAACTGAAAAGCTGTTAGCTAATTTAGCTGAGGACAGTGTTATTCCTAGCATAGAGAAGTACTTAAAAAACTTTTTCTCAATGGCTTTAAGACTTAATGACTGGTCAAAGACACCAACTTCTGTGGCTTCTATAATAATTTTGAGGTTGCCAGTAGGGTGAGCAAGACTGAAATTTTAAGTGTTGTTTTGAAGCAAACTGATCCTCATGTAGGAGGATTAAATAAAACATGAGATTTGCAGAGAATTTTAAGTGAGATCAACATCCTCATTGTCCTTGCTTCAAAGAAGACTTCGTGAGCTATATTGGTTAGTCTGAGTGGTACTGAAATAAGTCCATTCCTGAAGCTTCATTGTAATATTTATTGGTATGTTGTATTGGCTGCTTTCCTGTTTCAGAATGTTAGCTGTTCAAAATGTCTGCTGTTAATGGAATTTCTGAGCTGTTCTTTTTGTTAGAACAATCTCCCTTTCTAGCCTATATCTTTTCTGTAAGCTTCAGTGTTTTTCAGTACTGACCCAGTCCATGCCCAACAGGTGCATTAAAAAGACCCCACATTTATAGACTAGGAGTTGTTGTGTTTTGACACTTCTCTTTAGTGTCTATGTCCAGCCAGCTATTTTTTGAACATTGCAACTTATTGCAACTGATACATAGACCTTTTCTTCTGGAAGTTGACCTAGCTCCATTACCGGACTGCCGGATTGCATTCCTAGTGGGATACTTCATCCAATTCCATATTGCACTCCCTAGCCCATTCCTCGTCTATGAGCTGTCTTTCAGAGGACTGATGCTTAAGGAAATAGTTCTTATCACACCCTTGGAGTTATCTTAAAGAAAACAGAAACATAAACAAAAATCCCAAACCCTCAGTTCAAGACAAACTGTGTTATTCAGCTGATTGTGTCATTAGAGAAAGGAGGTTTATGTTCTTGATCCAGATCTGAAAGGGATGAATACTTTCACCACCTAAAGCACAGAATGTACCAGTGTCTGTGATTAGATTGGCAAGTATTGTTTTGACGTTTGCTGTGAGTGCAAGGTATGTTCAACAAAACTAGTTTTAGCTGTTCTTTAAATGAGTGTATACTAGCAGTAATTACTAAGTTGTTTTCAGCAATACACCAGTAGCTGTTAGAAGCAGCCCCATGACAGAGATCTTTTTTCTTGACTTGGGAATCATCTGGGAAAATACCAATTAATTTGTTTTTATTAATGTTAGCGCAGTTAACAATCATCTTTCTACTGCCAAAAACCAGGACACGTATCAAGGGAACAACTTGTCCAGCTTGTTCATTTGTACATTGTGAACTCTCACATCAGAGCAGCATATTTTGTCGTGTGGTCTAGACATTTACTGTGCAAGGCAGAAACATATTTTTTAAAATATCAGTCTAAGCATCACTTGGACAAGCCCATTTTAGGACAACACCCCACCCCCCAAAGAGAGGCTATTCCCTTTGATTTCTAGGGTTAAATTTTCTAAAGTGGACTATAGGAGTCAATTTACTGTGTATTCAGTAGGAAAAGTACTAAATCTATCCCAGAGGCATTTTCCAGAAAATTATGTCAAGTTACAGCTACACCAGACTCAGTGGGGAAGTATGAGATTGTTGGGAATGTTGGGAATGTTTAAAAAATTATGTATTCCATTAAGTCTTTCATTGTTTGCCTAGGGAAATAGGTGATCACTGGCATCTAGCAATTCAAGAAGCAATCTTGGAGAAATGTAGCGATAATGATGGCATTGTTCACATTGCCGTAGACAAAAATTCACGGGAGGTGAGTGTCTTTCCAGTAACATCTTAATACTTTGTTCATCCTTTTTGGCTGGACTTGTAAAAAACCCACACCCCTCTCTCTTTTACGTAGGGCTGTGTATATGTCAAGTGTCTCTCTCCGGAGTATGCTGGAAAGGCCTTCAAGGCGTTACATGGCTCTTGGTTTGATGGTAAGGAATGGGAGTTTATAACAAAACAGGTGTAGAAATAACAGAAGATGGGTGCAGTTGGAGTTCCTTTAAATGGTGAAATGTTTTGTGTCTAATGTATTGAGCAGTAACAGAAAAACTGGGGAACTAATTTTGATGTAATGACATAATTTCTTTTACATCCTGAAGCAAAATGCAGTAATACTGAACTAGAAGGTTTCTCTTTTCCTGTTTCTTTGCCTCATAGGAAAGCTGGTAACAGTAAAATACCTGCGACTAGATCGGTATCATCATCGTTTTCCCCAGGCTCTTACTTGTAACACTCCACTGAAGCCATCAAACAAACACATGAACTCTATGTCACATCTGCGTCTTCGGACAGGCACAACTCATTCTCAGGGAAGTTCCTGAGAAAACTTTTTACAACTGCTAGGACTGTTACTTGCAACAGGAATTTTCCTGTTTGGCTGCCGTCTTCCTTTTTTAGTGCTTTTTGTATGTAATACTTTAATGAATTAAATAAAAATTTGAACGTTCCAGAAGTCTTGTTTCCAAAGGGACTTAGCAATGAGGCAGTAATACTGAGCTGACAAAAGAGAAAAAGCCTTGCTTCACAAAGTTTTCCGGGGCTATAGTAAACCAATGCATTTAAGTTTTGCATGAGGAATACCGATTTCATTATACATTTGCAGATGTGGTGACTGTATTTTTGCACCAAGAAGTGTTTTTAATAATACAAAAGCATGGAGAAAAGAAGACTTCCTGTATTTCCTTAGTTTCCTGTGAAATAATCTTGTGGGTATTTTGTAACAAGCAACCTACAGTTCCTGATGGTGAATAAGTTAAAAAAAAAATTCAGTCAATATTAGATTTTTGTTGCTGTATAAGAATCTTTTTCTGCAGCTGGGGTATGGGGAAAGTGAATTTGGCATTAGTGGTTGCATATCAATGAGGGAAGATGAACTGAATGTGGATGTACTGGGTTTTGTATATAAATGTAAATGCTGGTGGTGGCAAAAAGGGTTGTGTTCTGTGAGGATGTCTGCATCAAAGCAGCAAATAAGCTTCCTATTTTATTCAAAACCTATTGTTTTATGTGGTTTTGGCTGTATCATGACAAGAAGCCAAATACCTAAAAGAGTTGGATACAGGTTAAATATCTTTTATAGGTTTTATATAAAATACCTGACTGATTTTGTGTGAAAGGTCTGATACCAATTGTAATGAATTCAAATTTGTGAGCAATAAAGAAGCAATTGGCAGATACTGGAAAAATATTTTGTGAAAAGCTGTATTTATTATTACAGTTGTCAGGGCTGTGACAAAATACCATTGGATTAAGTGACATTCCCAGTATATAATAAAGTGTTTTAATGAACCATTTATCTATTAAAATTTTAAAAGGTACATACTTCCTTGCAACAATTTTGACTCATGCAAACTAGTGCAGCTGACAGTAAATCTTGTGTTTCCAAGCTTGTAAATTTACTAAGGTTTACCTAGAAGTACAAAGTTGTTGCTGAGAAGCTTTGTTGCAAATCTAAGATTATTGGCTTTACAAATCCCCACTCCTACAACAGTTTTACTTAGTTATCCAGCTGATCATCCTGTAGGAGGTGAGACTGGAAGCACACCGGTCCCACAAATTTTACTGAAACTCCCTTTACTTTGTAGATATGATGGATCTGCAGCATGAACTTGCACAAATAATGCACGTTTTTCTTACGGTTAAGTAAACATGATGCACACTATTCTGCAACAGGAAATCCTATTGTGCCTTACCTTTGTGCTTTTGTGGGCACCATGTTTATTATTGGAGAATTTGTTAACCGAAAAATTTTAAATCCTCGGTTTTATGTCTCAGATGCTAATGAATGAGTATATATAATATATAATCAGCCATGCAGAATTCTGCTTACCAAGGACAAGTACATATTTTTGATGGGTAAGTGGATTGTGCCAGGTCTGGTAGAATTTTGATGAATTTTACTATATACATATATGTATATGTATAATATACATGTATATGTATTATATATATGTATATAAACTAATTTTGTTGTATTTGATGTGCATCATAGTGATTTGTTAACCTGACCTTAGTGACCCCATCTTGTGACCTGTTGCAAGAGTGAATGTAAAAATAGTTGTGGCATTTTAAAAGGTCGCCTCGATGCAAATGCATCTATCTTGCTTTTAAAATATATTTCTTGTAAACACTGTACATTTTAATTGTAATATGTACTATTGTGCAGCTTATTTTACCTTAAACTGTTAAGTTGACCAATATCCCTTCCTGCAAGACAGAGGGGAATGTGTATAATACCTGAACATTTGAGAAAAATCAGATGTTTGTTGTAACTTGTCGCCCTATCCTGTAAAAACAAACAACCAAAACAGACTCGAATTAAAGATTTATTAGGGGTTTTTACATGTGTCTCACCTTCTAGATATTTGGGTGTCTCTGACTCAAATACTTTTTTCATCTGGGGGTGGAGGGGGAGATTAATTTGTCACAGCCACCTAATTTTTAGCATTTGTTAGGATGTGAACAGGTGCTGCCATGAGCTGACACACAGAGCTGAGCTTCACTTAACCGGCTGTCATCTTGACTTTAGTCCTGATTTTGTACACAGGGAGTGCAGAGGCATTAGGTTCATTCCTAAATTGCGGTCATGTCATGTTGTCTGACCTCTTAAAGGACAGGGGTGAAGAGCCTTAACCTTGTGCTTTCAGCCTCTTTCTTATATTTTGAGACACAAAAAGTCAGCAAAGGGATTTTGATAGACTAACAGAAAAGACTGGCCTTTTCTCCTGTCATTGTCTTATTCTGTTTTAAAATTTAGTGACACTTTGAAGGGTTGGGGGGGCAGGAGGAACAAAGAAGGGGGTGTAAGACCATTATTTACGTATATTTCCCCCGCATACGTGTACCTGTCCCCTGGGGAAGGGGAGCAGTAGGAGGGAGAATGTCGATGTCCTTCAGTTCCCTCCTTTTTGGAAGCTAGGCACAGGCACTAGCGCTGTGGCAGTTTCGGGGCCGG
>VZTX01013622.1:127058-218427 GCA_013400915.1 Pardalotus punctatus
GGCCGAGAGCGGGGCTGGGATCGGGGCTCGCTTGGGACACGGAGCGAACCCCTGACAGCGCTCGCCGTCCCCGCATCCCGGCCGCATCCCGGCCGCATCCTGGCTGTGCCGTTCCTGTGGCCGCCGCAGCGCCTGGACTCAGGAGCGGCGCAGCTTCTGGCTCCGGGTGTCCTGCGCTGGAGCTGGAGCTGGAGCTCCTGACTCTCAAACGGGGTGCACAGCGGAATAGCGGGCTCGGGGAAGCAGCGCTTGACCGAGTGCGTAATGAGTTCCGTTCAGCCGCGGTCGCCAGCTCGGTAAATTTTGCAGCACAGGGTCAAAAAAGGAGCTTAAACTTCACAAATGAGCTCAGAATTTGGTTGTGTTTTTCTAAGGAAAACGGTGTGTTCGCTGACTCGGTTTGATTGGTGTTACTTTCCTGAGAGGTGCAATCAGTGCAAAGGATAAAGTATAATTTATTTCTTACTGTCCTCTGTCCAAGTTGATGTAGCTGTACTTGGTGCATCTTAATATTCCTGGAAATAGAAACGAGACTTAATTAAACTTCCTGTAGTATTTGACAAATTAGCTATACATGTTGTCTTTCCAGCTTGAGCTGAATTTTCAGTCGTCACCCTTTTAGCATGAAGACTGTCTGAAAGCGCAGTGATCTTAAACAAGCATAAGTGTGTATTAAAAACACCAAATCTAACAGTAGTTATCTGCAGATAAGGCCAGATGTCAAGTGTTATCTGGTGATAAATGCTGTAAGGTAATCTCTGTAAGCTTTCTGACCCTAAACATGGCATTTAGGAAAGTATAGAGCCTTACATTATATATGTCATGCTTTTAGCTCTTTCTCTCTTGTTACTATTAAAACAGTGTGCTCTCTGGACAGCTAGATGTCAGAAAGAGAAATCTGCAATAGCCAGATACTTTGCCTTACTGATAGGGCTTGCTTATGGCAAGCGGTCTGTAAATGGAAGAGCCATCTCCACTCCCACTGTGGCATGGTGCCACTCATCTGAATCCAGAATTTAATGCTTAGAATTTGTCCTGCTTATGGTCTTGCCCTCGCTGAGTAGACACAAGTGCTTTCTGTCTTATTTGCTGATGATTCCCAACTTTTTGTTACGCTGCTGCGTGCCTTTGCAGTTCGTCATGATTCCTTGTCTGCCAAATTTGGTTGGTAACAGTGCCCTTTAAGTCTGATTCTGGGAGTAGTTTCCATGTGGCTTGTCATCTTAATCAGACGTTTGCTCATAGTTTCTAAAAGAATCGCCTGCCTCGCTTTAGATGTGGCTTATTTTAGAACAATATTTCTCAACTGTCTTTTAAAACTTATGTAGGGAATTAAATATGGTCAGCATCTTAACCAGACTTACTAAATAATCCTAGAATTCTGAGATTTAAAAAGTATTACTTTTTAAGAATAAAGTTCTGCATTGATTTGTTAAAACCACTAAAATTAGTGGAGTTAAATAATACATAGTTCAGTCCAGAATGTGGTTGGTTGGTCCTTCTCCTGTCTGATGTTCCTTGGATCTTTATAATACACATTTGGAAAGATCTTTTAGGAGGAAAAAAACAATTCTGTTTTTCTCCAAAAGCACAAACTTTAAAAATAGTGCCTTTGTAGATGGGGTAATGTTTCTATATTTGGTAGTAAAGCCATATAAAGCAGTTGATCCTAGACAAAAATAAAGCCTTTTGACTGAATGACCTTGCTCATTTTTCCAAGTGGTAGCAGTTACATGCTCTCACAGGGGTTAGTTAATTCAGGTGTTTATGTTTGTACATACTGAAAGAATTTCTTGCTTTTTGTTTGTACATACCATAAGAATTCCCTACAGCTGTTCAATAAGGGCAACTTGCACGTGAGGGAGGTAATTGGTCCTTTGCCCTGTTATTTATGAAGGTATGGGAGGATCTTGTTTACCTACTCATGTTTTGCCAGCTTTGTAAGCTGATACTTGTTTCTGTATCATTGGAGGTCCAGCCTATTTATTACATTAGAAATGCTAGAGAAGGGAATTTCTCTATTAGGTGGATTGTTAATGGTTCTTTTGTTATTTATTTTAAAAGATGGGGAAATAAGAGTCAGTACAGGGAGAGAAGAGAAACACGCTGTTAAGGATTTAATCTTCTCAGACAGAAGGTTAAGAAGTCTGCCTGTCTGCATCTGACTGGCAGTGCTACAAGCCAGCGATGCAATAAAGCCGTCCAATTTTGAGATAGCTTTGCTGAGCTGCATAATTCAAGTGAGTGTGTCCTCATTACAGAGCAACTCTTCAGCTACATGCAGCATTATATTAGTCATAGGTAGGGAATATGACCTTCTTTTCCCCTTTCTATTATTTTTCTTTTTCATTAAAAGCTGCAGTTTGGGCAGCACCCAGGCTATGTACGAACTTAAGCTGTGGAGGCTTTAGCTGATGGGAAAGTGGGATAAACATTGGTCTAATTATAGCTTGGTCTAGCTCTGGTTTAAGGGTTCCTTAGCCAAAAGACCCCCAGGAAAATGGACCCACAAATTCCTGGTGTATTTATGACGTTGTAATTAGGAATTACTGTAGAATAAAGTCAGGTGTGGATTTTTCTTTCCCTGAGTAACTCTGAAGTTGGTATGCTTATTTTGGAACAAACTACAAGGCTAGATGGAAATAGGGTGTTTCTTGCTCTGGAGTAATCATGTCCATACATGGAATTACTTTGAGGTTACTTTCTCCACATAAGACAGAGGTCTTTTAAACAGAAAAACAAAAAACCTTGGAAATTTTGGGGCATTTTCTTTCAGTGTCTCATAGCATAAGAAGTGGCTACAGGTTAACTTTCCCTTCCCTTAACTGACCTTGCTTTGGTAGGATTTATTGCTACCTTTTCAGAGGCTTCATTTCCTTCAGAAGAATCTTTGATTCTCAGTGAACTATTAATATGTACTAGTTTAAAAAAAAAAAAAAGGCACAAAACTAAAGATTTAAGTCCTTCTCTGTGGCAATTTGTGAATGTATAACCAACTAGCAGTGTTTTTAAGGTAATTTTCAACCAACCACTTAAGAAAAGCAAGAGAACACATATTGCATTATTAACTTCTACCAGAAGATGAAGAATGTCATTGTGTGTTTTAACAGGGATTTTTGTGTCTTTAGTCTGTAAAGATGCTTGATCTGTATTTTTTGCCTGAAAATAGGGTAGAAGAATTCTTTGGGAACCCCATTTATGGTGAGGGAATTGGAAATTATCATTTATCTGCTTAGCTCCAGCCTTCTGGTTCTCATTTAATAACCTCAATTGAGCATTATCTGAAAACCACACAATCTAGCAACTGGAACTGGGAATAAAGAGGCTTTTTGCAGTAAGAACTTTAAGATCTGAGGAATTGAACGATACTAGCCCAAAACAGGCAAGAACAATACTTACACTTATAAGGTGCTAACACAGTTTTGCTGTCCTCACAGACTTAATTTATAGTTTAGCACTGTTTTGTAAAATAATTAATAGCATAAGTACTTCTTTATTTCCAGGAAGCTTTGGATTTAAACATGGTTTACATTTGAGACAGACAAAGTCTAAGGACAGGACTTCTGTAGAATTTCCCCAGTTTGCTCTTTCCTTTCAGTAGCATCTGAAAATCAGGACTGATGATTTCTTTGAACTGTGGGCAGCAACTTAGCAAAATGTACATAGTGTGCTAACACATTGTTTTGTTGGGAAGTGTTACCTCATCCAAGAAATTTTAAGGGTAATGTCGTGCATGGCATTTGGAATTACTTCCCCGCGGGTCTCTTTAACTCTGTGTTCTTCCAAAAGGGGACAACGCCTTTGCGTTTCACCTGATGGAAAACAAATCCCTACTACCAGGGAATAACAATAGCACTGATGGACTGTAACTGCCAAATGCCACCACTTTCACTCTCACCACACAATGAAATTGGAAAAAAAAATTCAACACATGGAACCTTAGGAGCTTCCTGGGGAAGTGATCTGTGCCAGTCATTGCCAAAAGAAAACAGCCCAGAAATTGTTCCTCCTGGCTGAGGGATTGCCCTGTACTTGTTCCTCTCTGTTCCCCGGTGCGTGGTTCTCAGGGAAATCCACGGGTGAGGCTGTTCTAGCCGCCTGCACAGAGACAGCGTAGGTGATTTTAACCACTTCAAGGACCTTTAAGGTGGGTTGGTGGGTGAGAGCTGTGTGGATGTCTCTTTCAGTTCATGCAGCATGGTGGGTCTGGCCTTGGCTTTCCTGCAGCTCGTTCAAGGGCAAGCATTGGCTTGATACGAAGTTGCTCAATTGGCTAAGAAAAATGGTTAAATATACAAGCAGTCTTTGCCAGCTGGGACAGATTGTCACCATCCTGCTGCTGGGAGGAAGCTTGATATTAAACATAAACCAGTGCAGATTCTTCCTTATGTGTCCTGATGATGAACAGTCAGAGCTTACACTCAAGTCGAATTTGTCCTATTGAGTGATTGAGCAGTGCGCTGATCCAGTCTGTACAATGCTGAAACCAAGGCTTGCGGGTCAGATTGGTTTGGCTTTCACTCCTGCACACCAGCAGCACTGTCAGTAGCCACAGCCCAAGTGTGAGAGAGAGTTGGGAATAAGACAGAAACAGATGCTTTGGTTGCCAGCTCAGGAGCAGGTGGAAAAGTAGAGGTGGATCAGTCAACTGTGTGAAGTTACAGTCCTATGATGCAAATTCAGAAATTCCACAAATAAAATTATTTTCTATAACATTTTAATCTCTGCTTTTGAATGGCTATGGAAAAGGAAAATTAGCCGTGTTGGTCAAAGCCTTAATATTTAACTGCTTGCTATGTACTTTTAGACTGTATCTTCATTTTTTCCTTTTTTTTTTTTTTCAGAATTAAAATCTGTGTTTCATCAAGTCTTTTGTATATGTGATGGAAAAATACTCTGTGCTGGCAGCACACCTCTTAACGTCTCTTTCCATGAGAGAAACCAAAGTGTGTACACGCTTGTTCTATGTTCTCTTGCTTTTACTTGAAGGCAAGCTCACGAAAGGGACAAGATCTCCACTGACTTGTGTAGTAAATTAGTGGCTCACTGGGGAAGGGACCCACCAGATGCTGCTGGTATCTAAACTCCTACCTGGCATCCCTCATCCAAAAACACAAGTCAGCTTTGCTACTTGCCTCTGAACTTGAGAGAGGTGCTGGTTTGTACCGATGTATTCTAGCAGTTGTTGAACTATGCGAGGAAGGATTACAATAGATATTTTGCAAGACTCTAGGCTCTTCCCATGAAGTCTTAAAATGGGAAATACGGTAGCTGTCTGGGGGAAAACAAGCCCTTTTTGTTGCTCAGTTACATATCAATTACAGAGAAGTACATTTTGCTCTACTGACAGTCAGATAATGACTGTGGCAGTAATAAAGACAATGTAATAGCTGAGTGATGTAATGCTATTTAAGACGAGAGGAAGATTTTCAGAGCATTATCCCAGATCCACAATCACTCTTGTAGACTAAACAAGCCAAGTGCTTAAAATTTTTTTCAGGGATTTGGCTTTCTAAACCACTATTTTTGTTTTTATTTCTCCTCTGGGCTTTCCTAAATTGTCTCTGTCCTACACCCGAAACCAAGAGTGCATTCCAGCTGATACTGCACTGTTTCTGAGCAGACCAGACTTCCTCCCCAGTCTCTCCTATTATGTATTATATTTCTTTTTTTAATAAACTCCAGATTGTTGTTTGCCTTTTTTAAAAAAAAAATAATTTCACACTGTTGGCTCTATTTATTGTCACTGTAACCTTGACATCCTTTTCTCCTGTACTGCTGCTAGTCTGGTATTCTTACTTTTGATTGTTTTGTACATTTGAAGATTTCTTCTAAAGTCCAAATATGATTCTTTGTTCTTGGCTGTATTGAATTTTATCGTGCTGGTTTTTGACCATTTCTCTAATTTATTAAGACCGTCTTGAGTTCTGCTCAGCTCTTCAGGGTGTTTCACTCTCCTTGCAGATTCATGTCTCTGCACTTTTAGTAGGACTACTTGCTGGGTTTTGGCCCTGGTCAGTAGGAGAAGCACTGAATGAGTGTGTTTATTCAAGCAGTACTGCACCTGTGATGCAGGACCTTGATCCAAAAGAAAGGTGCTTTTCCAGTTTGCTTTGTCTGAAAGTATTTTGTATTTGAGGTCTGTTTGATTTGCTGCTTTCCTTCTGCCTGGAAAGTAGAAGAAAAGAAGGAAAGTATGTTAGTTGTGGGGTTAGATTTTGGCAAGCCCATCATGGTGGCTTACTGCTGTCTAATTTTCATTGCCTATTTATGGATTGTTTAGTATTTTGTTTCAAAAGCTTTCTGTGTGTTGAAGATGGATTTATGGCCATGTAATTTACCAGTGAGTCTTTTCTTCCTTTTAAAAAATGGACATTACCATCTTCCTCTTGAGATTTTGTAAAGGCAAAAGCCTTAAAAAAATCATCCAAGGTATGTGTTCTGTTCTGGACAATTGCCCCACCTTGTTTCCCAAACACTTAGGATAAATTTCCTAATCTGTCACAAGAGGAAGAGCAACCTCAGAGAAAGGTTTCAGGCACACAGCATAGCTCCATCATTCCAGAATACAGTAATCAACATTAGTGTGCCTCATTTCTGATAGCCTCATATTTATGCAGCTAAAGTACCCGAGGTGCACTTCCTAAGAATGAGATGGAAAGCTTGATAGACTTCAATAAAGATTTCTCTTAAAAAAACCCCACAAAAAAACCAAAACAAAAACCAACCAAACAAAAAAACCCAACAACAAAAAACAAATGAACAAAACAAAAAACCCCACCAAAACAAACAAAAAACCAAAAAAACCCCAACCAACCAACCAACCAACCAACCAACCAACCAAAAAAAACAATGTAGCTTTGGCAGCTTCATTGGCAATTTCTATGCAAAGCAAGGTCTGCACAACAGATTTCAAGTTTGAAATTAGTCACTGCAACCACTTCAGGTAATTGCCGCTGCTATTTCTTAAAAAATCCTATTTCCAGCGTGATAATCTGATGTGTGTGTTTTACTTTCTTTGTATTGGGTTACAAAGTGTGAAATTTGCAGATGGGCATAACTGATTATAAGTTACGGTTTATAAATTTTCTTATTTGTTTTGCCTAACAACTACATAGAATTTCCAAACATGTAGATAACTGTAGGAGAATGTGAATCTTTCTGTGCGTATATGCCAAGGCTATGAAAATAACATAGTAGCAAATATATCAGAATTCTAATCAGTAATTATTATTTCAAAAATACTTAAAGTGGACATAGAGCTGGCATGTCCTTTATTGTTTTATTGTGATCAGGGATGCTGAAGGCTCTTACTGAGACTTGCTGAAGTGCACTGCAGGAGAATGGGCCTGTGCTGGGGTCAGAGGATGCTCTGGGGGTGTGGCTGATTTGCTTAGGAATTTCTCATGTCTCAGAGTGGTATGAAATATCAGGACCCAGACGGGAAAGTGGGGCCCTGATGGTTTTAGTGGAGGATTTTCTTTTTGTGGAGCACGAGCCCAAGTAGGACAGAAACAAACTGCATTTTGGGGCAATGCTTAATGAAGTTCCTGACAGCAGACTGGGGCGGGGGGGCTGCCTGCGGGTGTCTGCTGCTGCCTCTGCTGAAGGAAGTGGAACAGATGTCACTTTTAGGGACAGATTATGCAAAGAAAACGTCAACATCTAGCTTAGAATATTGATCCAGAGAAAAGCTGAGTTAAAAGCCTTGAAAGCAGCCGAAGGCTGAGGAAAGAGGAGAAGGAAGCTGGTGGCTGCATTGTTGCCCTGTGACTGCTGCACTGGCAGTGTCTGGGGGGGCTCCCTGCACGCCTGCGTGGCTGCTGCCAGGCCTAGCGCTGCTGTAAGTCTGCTTCAACTTACAGGAGAAAGTATTTATGGTTTTTTTTGTCCAAAGGTAAGTGTTTTTCACCTTGCAGATAAGGTTTTGCATGGTTACTGCAAGTCCAGCTGGAGGGGTATAGGAGAATGCCGTTTGAATGCATTTACAGCTGAGAAATGTGGATTGACAAAATGTAAAGTGTAATAAATATTTTCAGTCAATTAAAAGAGGTGGAAAAGACACCTTTGCGTTTTGGACACTTCAAAGACTATTGAAGAGAAGGGAAATAATTGAAGCAGGTTTTTAAGTAATGTTTTGCTAGAATTCTTTTGTTCAAGATTTGAAAAATAGCTTTGGGATGCCTAAAGGAGCAGATCCTGCACAGACAATGTAAATATATTTAGCTAATTAAAAAAAGAAAATGCTATGTTTGTGCATTTTTAAACTGCACTGGAATGAAAATTGCAATTCAGCTCACACAGTTTCTACATAATATTTTTAATTGAAAAAGTTTGTCTTTGGAAGGTATTCAGAGGCTGGAGCACCTCTTCTATGAAGACAGGCTGAGAGAGCTGGGGTTACTCAGCCTGGAGAGGAGAAGGCTCTGGAGAGACCTTAGAGCACCTTCCAATATCTGATGGGGGATACGAGACAACTGGAGAGGGACTTTTCACAAGAGCCTGGAGTGACAGGATAAGGAGGAATGGCTTTAAACTGAAAGGGAGTAGGTTTAGATCAGGTATCAGAGAGAAATTCGTGACACTCAGGGTGCTGAGACACTGGAACTGTTGCCCAGAGAAGTTGTAGATGCCCCATCCCTGGAAGTGTTAGAGGCCAGGCTGGATGGGCCTTTCAGCAACGTGGTCTAGTGCAAGGTGTCCATGCCCATGGCAGAGGAGTTGGAACTAGATGGTCTTTAAAGTGCCTTCCAATCCAAACCATTCTGTGATTCTATGACTCTATGACATTTTCTCTTGTAAGAAAGAGAGTCTTGAATACATGTTTCTATCCCTGTAATTACCTAAATACAGGTAGACGTACATACAATCCTGGTTATTAAGTGGCAGAAAATTTGGGTAATGGTTTAAAATCAAGTGATCTTTATATTGGAATAAAATTTATTGCTTTAGGACAGAAAGTGTTTTCCTTGCTCTCTCACATTTCAGTCATTGACATTCAGTATTCACTTATCTGATTGTACTTTAAGTTATACTCTTTCCTTACTGTCCTTTCTTGTAAGCCAAGACATTGCTGTAATGTCTTCTCACTGCTATTCATAAAAATAAAAGTACACCCTTGACAAGAGAAGACTTAGGAGTTTCTGTTTTACTTGATGATATTTTATTTTGTTATATATTAGATATTTGGGGTTTTTTTCAACTGCATAAAAATTCTTTGGTTTTTGGATGATAAATATTCCTATTGCAGTGTGTAAGGCATTATTTTAAAAATTTTTTTAAATTTTTTATTTGTGCAGTGTCAGAACTTCTATATGCTATAATTTTTTTAAAAATATTTTTGGATAAAAGGCTGAGGTTTCTCTGTATATTCATAAGGGTGCTCTGCATACATCGTGACGCAATCTGTATGATCAAAGGTACATTTTTAAAGGATGATTTTGTTCTGTTGACATACGCGTAGACCTGCGTGTGCTGACAGTGTTTGAAGGACAACTCACGGGGCTGTGCCGTGTGTCATTGTATCAAAGGGAGCTGGCACCGCTCGGTGGTGAGGAGCGGTATTGGTTTGTAGAGAAAGCCACGTGGAAAATTTCCATGTAAGGGAGACTGCTGGGGAGAGATTGGTAGCTATGATGTCTTGAACTCAAAGTGCTTTTCTAGCAAGCTGGGATGATAAAAAAAGAACACACCATCTTAACTGATCTGAAGTTATGCTACCTGACAGAGAGATGATAACAACATTTTATAAACCCTTTACTTAAAAACAGTTTTACAAAATACAAGATACTCAGGTCTTGTTCAGAGTCTGATCTAAAAATTATATTTTCTCAAGTAGGAAATGATACAAATACAGGAAGATAATTCAGCTTTCAAATGGTTTGTGCTGAAGAATGCAGAATGAATGAAATGACACAAACAAGACAAATGTGTCTTTTGCACTGGAAGTTTATTTTTCTAGTAGGGTGCATGGCATCTATAGGCACATTATGTGCATATACATGTAGACAGATATAAGCACCAACCACCTTTTAAATTTAAAAAGTTTTAAATATCTTAAAAATCTGCTGCAATAGACCTACTGATCATTTGTTGATAATTTCCTATATACACTGTAATAACTCCATGGCATCCATTGAGAATGCTTTAGTGTCCTGCTGTGGCAGGGAGTGTTGGGAGTTTTTATTCCCTGATACAGATTTTACTCTGAGGGCTCATTAAACTGGAGGGCAAAACCATGTCTGGAATCACAACTGTTTTGGCTCTGATGTGTTCAGGGACCTTGTCTCCTTCAGTGGACTAGTAAGTGTAATTTCTACATTTCCTTACAGTGCCTCATAAAAGAGAGTCATCAAATTTAATTGGTCTGTGATGTTTGAGAATTCAGCTTCTCCATGCAGCAGAAGTGGCAGCTTCCTTCATCCCTCCTGCAGCCTGTCTGTGCTGTGCAGTTCGGGAGTGCACGCCCAGCAAACCACTGCAAGGCTGGTTTGCACTTGTCTCTTTGTGGAAGGAGTGCGATGATGCTCTTTTGAAAGGAGTGTACTTTTTTGTTGTGTTGGTTGGAAGTCCTGTTAAGTCATACCAGTTAGCTGGAGGCTTTCTCTTTGCTTCATTTATGAGATATTCTACCTAAGAGAAACTGCTTATATGACGTATCCATTGTGTGTCGTTAGCCAGGCAAATAAGTTTTGTAAGGTGAGGAAGAAGCCTGCTGTGTAACACGATTTAAAAGAATGCAAATTCCAAGTGACATACTTGTTTAATCTTCAAAATTAGTCTTCTGTTTCTTATTTCATTGAGAAGTAAAACCTAGTACAAAGGTGTCCTCTATCACAGGTGTTAAAGAAAAGCAGAACAGATTTCTGTTGAAGGGCTTCTGTTCATTGCTATAAAAGGAAGTTGTATTTAGCCTTCTAGTAAGTGATGCATGGGATTTGTCCCAAATTAAAAATAGAATAGAAAACTTGTTACCTCTGCTGTATTAGTAAGCCTGAAAATAAAAATAGTGGTGGAGAGGAAGACATACCTACTCAAACCAGCCTGATAGCAAAAATGGGTTTCATGTCTTTGAGTGCTAAGGTACCCCTTGGATAGTTCTACTCACAGCAGTAACCCAGAAGTTTTTAATTTTTTTTTCTTTTAGTACTGAGAATTAATCCTTTATTGGTATGCAAAACAAAAAGCTTTTGGGCTTGCCAGTAGGAATTGTTAAATTAAAAGGTTATTTCCAGAACACTTGTATGTCATCATCTGAGCGCCAGAAGCAATTAAATCTTTACCACTGTGCTGGAGAGGATTGTCTGGAATAGAAAAGATGAGAAATTTTTCAAGATGTTGAAAGGATTGTGATTCTCGGAAAAGACCCATTTAAGAATAGTTTATGACTGTTGTAGTTATAAACTCACTGCCGTAAAAGGAATGTGCTATATGTTGGCAGGCTACCAAGTCAGGGAAAATGGAAATGCAGCTCAGCAGTATTTTAGTGCATCAGATCTGGGAGGAGCAGGAATGGGGGGGAATCCCAACTGACCTATATTTACTTTCCTTTGGGAAGTATTGCCAGTCATAACTATTGGGAAACAATCTGCAAATGACAGATGTATGAGCACTTGCAAGGCTGAGAGGCTTGCTGGTTTCTGCCCTTAGCCAAGAAATCTCTTTTGTCCCAGGCTTGTGGACTCCTTGCAGTTTCACTTTTCCCATTTCAGCTGTTGTTCATAAGGCTCGCAGTGTCTTGTCTCTACATTAATGAAATCTCCTTCCATTTTACACCCCTCCCTAATGACCAAGTGAGAGTCCCTTGAGCAAGGACCCTCTTAACTTCTGTATTACAGGAGAAATAATTGCCTCCCTCCTCCCCTTGTACCCAATCTAGCATGGATGTCCTTTACATCCCCACAGGCCATGTCCTTTGGCTGTTTAGAGGGGATCAGTACCATTGCGCTGCTGTGTGTAAATGGTAGCAGTAAAATAAGGAGAAATCAGCCTTGCAGTTTTCTTGTCCATGGGAACAGTTGCTGAACATGGAGGCATTAATGTGCCTTTCCCCTTGTTGCTTTCTGGGAGGGTACAGCCTTCAAAAACTCCTTTGTTTTGATTATCTTCTCACTTCTCAGGCTTTTAAAATTTGGCCCCTGGACACACCCTGGGGCTTTAGTCACACCAACCTCGTTGCTGCCGAGCTGGTTTTTCCCTAGCAGGAGAGGGGAACAATGCAGTGGCCAGTTCAGCATACAGAAAGGGTTATTCCTGTGAGAGCTTGTGAGCTTTCCATTTTGGGCAGCTGATGTGAGAGAGAATGCTAACTCAATTTGGTTATTAGATGAAAATTAAATACAGGTCTTTGTTTTCTGCTCAGATATATTGCTTTTCTTCTATAAGTTTAAATAAATTTTCTATTCTGGATAACCATTCTAATAGAAATGGAAACACAGACATAGGGACCCTCCTCATGTAAAATTTTTGTCAGCAGTTGAAATCAGTGAAATTATGCTGAATTGTATGCAGAGGTTTCAGAATTGGGTTTATTTTCCAAGATTTTTAATGATTATTTTATTGGAAAGATAATAATTTTAAGATGTATGATAATCTAAACTCTGTTGTGGGAATCTCATCTCTCTTAGATGGAGGACCAAAGTCTGGGAAATAAAGCTCTAACTAAAGGCTGAACTCCTAAAAATATCTCCGATTCACCTCAGTGGGAACCTTTATGCAGCCTAAGGATAAAATATTAGTCCATAAGGCAGTACTTGTCAATTGTGTATCACAGAGTGGGACTCAGTGTAAGCAGATGAGCATTTCTGCTCATTCTCTCTTCCTGCTTTCCTCTGTTTTTTTGTCTGATATCAACCTTTAGGCTTTTCTTCTTCCTCCCCTACTCCTGCTGTTAACAGGAGGAATATAGAAGGCATTCATATGAAGAATGAGTATGAATGCTTCATATTAGTTCTAGAATATGAAGGTGGAATATTCTAGCTTTGTATTCTTCCCAGCTAGAATATGAAAAAGATACCTCAGTAACAATCAATAGACTGGACTGGATAACCCCATTTCACAGGAGAAGGAGGACAGGCCTGTGGGCACCGTGAGGAAGCTGAGGAAGCCGTGGGACTGGGGAGGGCCTCGTGCACCAATTGAGCTTGAGCAGACATGGTGTGTGTCATGCTTTGGTGTGGCCAGGCAGGCATCTGCCACCTCCAGCCCTGCTGGCTCTGCAGGTGCAGGGAAAACTGCTGTGGGTCATGTTGTGTGTCATAAATGAATCAGTCAATTTAATAAAGAGAATTTATTTAATAATCAAAGTATAAAATTTGAAAAAGCCATGACCAAAAGCAGTGCTGAGCCAGGCAATTGGCACTGGGTGAACTGAGTTCGGACATTATCCGCTCCGAATACCTCTAGTTCACAAATGCTATCTCTCCGGGATATCTTTTTATACATTTTTGGGATTTGTTAATCTTATCCCTTTTTAGCATATTGATGTATTTTTTTTGTCTTGTTGCTGCACCTGACAACAGTTCCTGGAACAAGTAGCTGTATATCTCTCGTTGCCGGCGATGCATATCGTATGGGCATATCGCTGGAATAAGTTTTTTGGCGACACATCTTATCGTATATGCATATTGAGTGCATATTGCTGGAACCTCACTAGACTAAAATCCCCTGGAATACTCTTCTTCGGAATGCATACTGAATGTACCTGCTGGGGTCCATTCAGACAAAAAATCCTTTGGAACGCATATTTTGGAGGCGTCTACATGTCCTTGGTATCTGTAATTTCTCTCAGCTTTATTAAAAATGCTGTAATCTTAATTTTTAGCATGAATTACTTTGCAATATATACTACATTGTGAAACACTGAATAGACTCCCCAGCTAATGACTTCTCTGGTTGCTTTGCAAATGATCATTCCTATAAGTAAGGGCCATTAAAACACTTGGATCTGACGGTATCCTAAAACATACGTGAGCCAAACCGATACTTGAAAATGTCTTATGTGTCAGGCTGTGTGTTTTGCAGGAAGGTTTTTAGGTTTGAGTTTCAGTTACTCTGGGAAGGGTTTAAGAACAAAATCCAGTATAAGGGAATATGTGAAATTCAAGAAAACAAAATGGTTTTGAACTTCACTGTTTAGGCTCCTTTCTAGTGGTAGTACTAACTTAAAGTTTAAAGCTTGACGTTTCCTGGTGTTCCACTCAAATATTACAAGGTATGGCAGTAATTACCTCTTTTATCAAGAGCACAATGTAAATTTCCGAAAAGTAGACAGGATTGCCATTCTGTCTGCACATTCCAGCAGAAACAGCTAAGGAGAGCATGCTTTAGTTTAGAGTCTTACAAGTGAAGTGGGAATTCCGGTCTAATACTTCAGATTTCTGTGGCTGTAATTGAGAAGCACATATTGTATGGGGGGGGTATATGCAGACAAGCATGCAAGTTAAATGCTACAGTACTTCTATAAACCTGTAAGGTTAATGCAATTAATTCCATTTAGAATGTTTTATGCCTGTTCAATAAGTTTTTGAGAAGCTTAAATTTAGAATTATCATTATCCTAGCTGTTAATGATTAAAGTATTTTATTCTCATCAGACAGTGAGCTTTCACAAGGTATTTTAATAGCAAATAGCAAATCACAAACTTTTGAAGACACTTGGTTTGCATTATCAATAGATGTACAAGCAGATGAAAATCCAGAGCCTAAAATCTGTCTTTAAAGGTAAATTTCATTGAATCACAGAATGATTTGGGTTGGAAGGGAACTTAGAGATCATCTAGTTCCAACACCCCTGTGGGCAGGGACACCTTCCACAAGACCAGGTTGCTCAGAGCCCCATCCAACCTGGCCTCGAACACTTCCAGGGATGGGACATTCATTGCTTCTCAGGGCAACCTGTTGCAGTGCCTCACTACTCTCATAGTGAAGAATTTCTTCCCAATAGCTAATCTAAATTACCCTTTCCCAGGCTTTTGTCAATTATCTTTACTATTTTGGGCCAAATGCTTCAAATACAGCATGGTGCATTGAAGCATACAATTGTCTAAAGATATAATTATAAAGCAGAAATGCATATTCACAGGAGGTGTGTTTGAGGGCTGAAGGCTGCCTCCTCATGGTTTTCACAGGCTGTTGGGAGGCTAGGACAGAAGGGTTCATTAGCCCCAGGTAGTGAGGTATGAAAGTGTGAGAATACTTTACACTGCAAAGGGTGCTAGTTTCAGGATTAGAGATCTTGGATTGGAGTAGGAACTGGAACTCTTCCCTTCCTTCTTTCATTGATAAATAACCAGCAGTCATCAGCCCCCTGTACTGCAGTCTCCTGCCACGGCTGGCAGCTTCGTGATGGTTTATTAAACATCTCTTGCAAGCTATTCAATATTGCCTTTGCCCCCACTGTAGCACACACCATGGCAAACCTGAGACATTACCTGCAAACCATAAAGTCCCTTAAAGCCACCAAGTGCAATGCAGAGAGCAGGAAAGCCCAAGGTCTTAGGTGTTAGCACAGACTGTGTTAAGGGAAAATGACTAGGGAGTAAATAATTGTTTGGACACAGAAAGACATGATCTACTGAAACATTTGCTCATGTGGTTCTCTCTTTAGGCCGCACCTTTTGTTCCTGCAGTTCCTGAGGGTTGATCTGTCCTGTCTGCTGACTCTGACTGGCAGCAGCTTTAGGTGAGCAAAAGCCAAATTAAAAAAATAAATATCCAAATGTTAAAACTGAAATAAATATATATACAAAAACTCCACTAAGTTTTGATAGGGCAAAACTTGGTTATAGTTTGCTTTGTGTCTTAAATAAATAAGTAAACCCTTTGCAAAACAACTGTTCAAACTTAGTGCTGGACTGAAAAAACTTTACAAAACAAATACTGATAAAAATTAAACTGTTAATGTAACACTTGAGTATACTAGACTCCCAGGCCTTTACTGCTTTCTAACTTCTAGTTGTTTGGCTTTCTTCAGTGTGGCAGTTTTTTTGCTCTTTGCTTTTTCCAGTGACATAGGAATTCCTGACAAGAGCCTGAGAGCCTGGCTCTCTGACTAGTGTGTGTCTATCTTGTAATTGTTTCCTGCCTTCCAAATGAGGCTGGAGACTTGGGGCTGGGGGAAGGGAAATCGGAAAAAAGTAGAAGCCTCACACTACTTCGGTCTCATTATTGGGGCAAGAAAAAACCCTGATTCTTCCCTTAAGAATTCCTGGATTTTTAAAAATTTACTTGTAAAGAGTTAGAACTTCACATTTTTTCTTGTGAGAGGTGGGATTCTCATGTAATTTTGGGAGTTCTGGGCCTGAGTTGTCAGGAATAACACTGAATATGGAAAAATATAAACTAGTAGTGTTATGAGCTCCTGAGACCCTTGATGTTTCCCTTACTGCTTTTAAAAACAAGATGTGGTAAAATCAGAATTTAATCTCTCAAGTTGTCCTTCCCCCAAAGACATTTTTCTAGTTGCAGACAAGGTTGAAAGAACATAATCTGAGTACATACAAAGTTCTTCATTTCCGAAGGACAAATTTGACAGACCACTTAAGTTATTTTATAGCTAATAATTTTGGGGCCCAACTTATGTTTTCTGAATGTCCACAATGGACGATATAGAATCTCTTGAAAGCTGGCAGTTCTTTATTATATGCCACCATTAGGATCCTAAAAGAAGGCTTCCCTGGAGTTACAATGCATATCCTAGAAAACTGCTTCTGATACCCAACCAATGATATAGTTACTGCTGTATTTTTATTATCTATACTTACAAGATTTACAAGTTATTGCTGACCATGGTGTCCATCTTACGAGAGCCAAACAGATGGAAGATCCATGCTGTCCTCTAGTAAATAGCAAACTCTGTTGGAGGGGTTCCAAGGGGTCTGATGACACCAGGGGACAACTGCAGAGGAGCCAGCAGTGTCCTGGGTGTTGCAGGCAGTGCAGCGAGCAGTATGTGTTTAAAAAAAGGGCAAACCACCAAAAACAAAACCAAAAAGTGATGCATAAAAGCATCATCCCCTTCCCTGGACTGTGAGTTCTGCTCTGACCTCTTCATGTAGCATTTTTCCTTACACATTAGGAAAGTGGCACATTGCAGTGCTGCAGTCAAGATATGGGGGGTGGTCAGTTTGTGTGGTGGAAGTGCAGCACTGCAGTCACGTGACAGTCGTGTAAGCATTGCTGTCCCCAGGCCACCTGGCCCTGGCAAGGTGGGATGCTGTGCCAGTATGGCTAGGCTTCCCTGGGGCTCTGTCAGGTGCCTCCAGCACCAGCAAGGGGACTTTGCTTAACCTCTAGAAGGCTAGGCATGTATAACAGGGGAGTTTAAACCACCAGCATTGATATTCCCAGGATGATGTTTTCACAGAATCACAGAACTATTTAGGTTGGAAAAGACCTCTGAGACTGTTGAGTCCAACTTTTGACCAAACACCACCTTGTCAACTACACCATGGCACCTCCCTGGGCAGCCTAATACAATGTCTAATCACCTTTTTTTGTGAAGAAATTCTTCCTAATGCTCAACCTAAACCTCCCCGGCGTAATTTAAGACTATGTCCTCTCATCCTGACCTTAGCTGCCTGGGAGAAGAGGCCGAACCCTACCTGGCTACATCCTCCTTTCAGGTAGTTGAGGAGAGTAGTAAGATCACTCCTGAGCCCGCTCTTCTCCCAGCTGGTAAGCAATCCCAGCTACCTCAGCCACTCCTTGTCAGACTTGTGCCCCAGACACTTCACCAGAGTCATTGCCCTTCTCTGTACTCCTTCCCATGTTTCTTGTCGTGCTTTGGTTGTTCCTCTTAAGTAAGTCAGAGACATAAACATGGCACCCGAGCCTGCTAAAGGCTGTGGCCAAGTTTGCAGGTGCCACAGAAAGACCAGAGGGAAGAGATGAACCTGTCGCAATGTTACTGCTACTCTCCCTCATTCTGTTCTTTGTACCCATGGAATTGGCAGGCAGGGGTTAAGCACCTCCAAACCAAATGTGTTAATTGCAATGAGTTTCACTTTGCACTTCTCTTTACTGATTCTTCACAAGCCATTCTTACCGGGGTCTGTAAGGTTCCTGCAGCAGGGTTTGTGTTTGTACAGTACCTGGCACCAGGCGCTCCCCTCACACTGGAACTAATGGGCATTGCTGTAAAGTACAGAGTAAATAGAAATAGCTATCAAAGCATCAGCAATAAAAAAATAAAATAGGTTAACTGCAATTAAGTACTTTCATGTGATATTTTATTGGGCTTTCAGGACTTGTATGTCCTCTGAGTCTTTATGAATAGATGAGAACAAATAACATCATTTTGGTGAACACCGAAATACTTGACATTTTCAAGAGGCCAGGATGTATTTTATAATCCTCGGGAATTTAAAATAATTTCCTTTAAGCTTTTTACATTTGAAGGAGGGAGGGAAGAGGCGGAGGGGGGCAGGGAGGTGGTGTTGGTCTGCGCTGTCAGTCCAGCATCTCGCAGGGGTGTGTTGGGCAGCGGCCGCCAGGCGGCGCCACTGGCGCGGGCCGCTGCGGGCTGCCTGCCGCCAGGGGCGCTCGATGCCGCCGCTGCCGGAGCGCGGCACCGACCTGAGCCCGGGGCTGCGGGGGCTGTGGGGCGGCGGCGGGGACAGCGCGGGGTTGCGNGGGGTTGGCGCTGCTTTTCACGCTGCTCCGCTGCCGCTGTGACAGGGACGCGTTTGTGTGCGTGTGACGGTGCTCATGGGCTGCCCGCCCCGCAGCGCCCGCCCGGCCCCAGCCCCGCCGCCGTTGGGCAGCGCGGAAGTGTCGGGGGACCCGCAGCGAGTTTGGTTTGGGTGCGAGCGAGTTGAGGCGTGTTAATACGGGCAGGTTTCCGTCAGATGCGCTCCAGACCGGCTTGGTTAATGGGTACGGCTGAGGGCTGGGTCATTGTTATAGGCATGGAATCATCATAGAACGGTTTGGCTCGGAAGAGACCTTTAAAGGTCCCAGCAACGGGCAGGGACAACTTCAGCTACATCAGGTTGCTCACAGTCCCGTCCAGCCTGATCTTGAATGTTACCAGGGATGGGGCGTCCTCACCTGTTTGGGGTGTTCCACACGTGTCCTTCCTCTCGGAGTCTTGTTCTTCAGGATGAGACCGTGGTCAGTTTGTCCCCCGTTGGGATAGCCCCGCTGGGGGCCATGGCAGGATGCTGCGTCTCGCGGCTCCCGAGCTGCCGCAGACGAAAGAGTGGGCCTGAGAGGAGGCTGGGAGACCTGCCCTGCTGCTCCAAAGCCACTTGGGGCGTGATCCTGCTTCCACAAGAATCCCAGACTGACTTTGGCTGGGGATTGGCTCCAATCCCGCATCACATAATTTTCTGGAGTGAGCTATGGTTGTGCATGGCTGGGCTATAAGGCAGCTGCATTTCCTCTTTCCCATCATGGAGTGAATGAAACAATTAGTATTTGTGCATTAAAACCTCCAGAAGTAAAATCTCCTGACTGCCATCTCTCTGTTTGCTGTATTTAAACTGGCTGGAAGACTGTTTAAATATATCTCATGGACAGTTTACAATATGAATTATTTCCTGCCCTTGAAAAGCCATGTTTTTAAAATATCTGGCAAGTTTATTACAATGAAATATCACATTCCTCAAACAAGTCATCAAAAGAACAATTTTTAGCAATGACTGGTTTCCAGCATTCACCATTCAGAAATGTTGCAGAGTGTGATTTTTTATTTTTTTAAATAAAATAAATAGAAAAAGATTGCATGTTTGATCTGCCCACCATTCCTGGGTATTCCAAACTGGATTCCTACTATCTAGCTGAAGTCCTAAGGTTTTCCTTCATACCTTTGCACTTGTGACCAGGTTGCTACACCAAGTTGCTCTCAGGTATCTAAAGCAGCTCTTGTGAATGCCCCCTATAAAAATGCCCAGGTCCTCTAACTTTGTAGCATATGAAATGGTTTTACTGAACACTATGTAGTACATATCAAAATGTTAGGGGTTCGGGTACCAGAAATGGGTTAAACATATTAAAAAAAGTGCATTTAGGATTGTGCTCCCATGTTGCAGTCTTACAAAATTTTAAGTATTGTTTTTTTCTGTGAATGTATCTTAACATTTTTGATGTTTTAATTTGTTCTCATCTTTTTTTTTTTTCTTTTTTTTTTTCTTCCCTACTCAGCTCTTGCCCCTGTTCTTTGCCTCTGGTTTTGTTGGTGAGGATATCACAGTGATGTCTGCATTCAACCTGCTGCATTTGGTGACAAAGAGCCAGCCAGTGGCCCTGCGAGCCTGTGGGCTTCCCTCAGGTTGAATGGGTGCTGCTTGTTGTGTCATGCATAATGAAGGCCCTTGTAGGAATGGGTGTCTCTGCTGCAGGAAACAATGTGCTATGGGTTGCTCTGTTTAAATTTCCCTTTGAAGCAGAAGTTTATTTGCACTTTTTTTTTTGGTTAAAGTCACTGGCTTGAGTGAGTGATTTCACATCCAGGATTTTAAGAAGCTTGGAAATGCTGTCTGATTTCCTTATCCAAAATATAATCTCTTAAATTTTATGTTGTTTTTCTCATTCTTGGCAAAAGCTGTGTAATTAAACTGAAAACATTTTATTAAATGCCATTCCTAATTTTAAAAGAGGGTATCTAAAAGGATTTCGCCTGTTGATTGCTATTAAATCATAGGACTTAAAAATATTTTCCAAAATCTTTAGCAGTATACTATAGTTATACTCCATGTGTTTCTTTTCACATTTTCATTATAAATCAAATATGTTATACTGAAAATTATGTACAAAAAGTGTGCAGAATTTAAAACTTAATTCTTTCATTCCTCTGAGAGCATATTCCTTACTTATGTGACACTTCTCTATATAAGTGAATGGAAACATGCAATTTAATGCCCAGATGCAGCTGCACTTTTCATGTAAGGTCCAGGTTTGTCCATTAGGTCTGGGAAAGGTGCCATAAAACCCCATCTCCATGAACTGATTATATCATTAAAACCTTGAACCTAAGTATTTTGTATTTCACTTAAATGGCAACAGTCTGTAATGTCAGCATAATAATGTTAGTGTACAGGGTTGTGTTGTACTGAGTTAATTTTGAACATGACTAGGAATTTTCTTCACACCCAAATAAAAAAGATACAGTCCTGGCTGATCCATGTTTGAAGCCTCGAAAATGAGCCAGCTTGGGTGTTTGTGCTACACTCATAACTGCTTCATAATGGTGCAGAATGTTACAAGCAGTTTTTCCCAGACCTGGACTTCGCAAGCATATGGAGGTGATGTTTTAAAGATTTTTTTTTTTGGTGATAAGACATCGGTTTTCAAGCTGATGGATTTTTCTAAAGCTTATTAGACTTTATTTGAACTAAATCTGAGTCCAATTTTTGCAGCATTTAAGTTCCATTTCCCCCACATGTGCACAAAACTCCCATTGACCTTGATAGGAGCTACAAACACATATTGAGGAAGAGAGAGAATAACCCACATTGTGTCAGCTTGACCTTGGTTTCTTGTTATATTTGCTGCTGAGCCAGATTTAAAATCCTAAAAATATAGGGTAAGCAAATTTCCTTAGCCCTCATTATGCACCTTTTGATGTGTGCTCATATTGCTGGTGTCTACCTTAAAATGGGGGCACTCAGTCTTCTGGCCATTTTGTTCCTGCTCTGAAAAAGTGATCTCCAAGTTGATCAGCTAGAAACACACACACAGCCCGTGGGAGGTTTTGCTGTTCTGTATCTGTTTGCAAAGCACTGCATTAGCTGTTTTGTCAAACTGTTTTTCTGTCTTAATCCAATAGTCAGATTTTGCAATAAAAAGATAACACTACTCCTTATTCCCATCCTTTAGATCTCTGTGTGACCATTAACAGACTTGAGTTCCATTGACTGACTTCTTTATAGAGATACATAGAGAAGTATTTATATATAATAAGCCCAAATTAATTTGCTAACAGTAGAATAATATACAATCATATATCTCACATATTGTAAGAGAAATCTAAATTCCCCAGATGCTTAAAAATTAACATAGGCCTGCTGTGCCTTTGGTTTGGTTTTTTGTGTATGGTGTATTTACGGGGTTGCAAGTAAATGGCATAGCATGTATCAAATAAAACATGGGAAGGAGATGTAGAACCAACATCTGCATAAATGCCACAGTGCCCTGTGACTTTGGCTTCTGAGTATACAGAAAACACCTCAGTTCTCATGAGTTTTTTATAATGTCACACTTTGAGCTAGTACTTTTCCCATCATCCAGTTCTGTGTGAATTGCAGTCCTGTAACCTACCACCATGCCCAGTGTTCACCAAGTCTGGGATGGTGTGAACCTTGGCCACCTTCTTGGCACATTCCATATGGAATGAGACTTTTTAACCTTCTGGAACCCATGCTCAGAATAAGGGAGCAAAGTGCGGTCAGAGCAGTAAACTGGGCTTTCAAGCAAAGTTTTAAATGCTATGCAGTTAACTATTTGCAGGACAAGGACTTAAATGAAAGTATTGTTTCAATTTCTATGTTTGGAATGGTACCTCTATCCTTCCTGTAAGGAACAAAGTAACACAATGGAATACATGATTTATTTTTAATATATAGTTGTACATCAGAAATAAGTGATTTTTTTCTTCCCCCTCTACCCCCTTAAATGAAATACTGTTGGGAGGTATCTTAGAGTAGAGATGACCGGTCCCTTCTTGGAACCACTATTTTGTAAGCACTTGTGAGTTTCACTTGTGCTGGTGAAATGTTTTTACTTGTTCTTTTTCTGTTTGTATATTAGCACCTGGAGTGCGGATCTGTTCTTCCAAATTATATTTTTAAAATATTTTTTTGTCTGAAGTTAGGACTAAACGTTTCAGTGTGTGCAAACCTAGTGCACCGTTTGCCTGTAACACACAGACAAGATGGCAAGTCAGAGCCAGAAGCCGGCATTCCCAGTAGATGGCACTAGGTATTTGCTGTTCTGCACACCCAGGGCTATATGAAAAGCTTCCCGTCTGGGAGTCATTCATACAGAAAGTACACCTGAGACCTTAGGAACATTTACAAGTATTTTAAGAAAAGCGTGAGTACTGGGAAAAAAAAGCACAGTCTTTGCCATTATGCAAACTACTGTCACATTTGTTCAAGGTTTCTTCATTGCCAGTAATGACTACAGCTCCGTTGTGTCTGTCGTGTAACACAAAAGTGTTGCTCCTTGAACTTTCTTTATTATAGTTGAATGCTCTGAATTTCTTTGGAAATGTAGGATGCACTCAGCACCTGCCTGGGTTTAATTCACAGAAATGAAGCCTTTAAAATAAAACACTTCAAAATCACAACAATCCCCACCAAACCTCTAGCTAAAAACAACTTCAGCTGATTTATGCATACCAAGAAGCAACTGATTCCATGTACATATGTTTTCTGAAGCAGACCACCAAGCTATAAAATAAAAAGATCGCTTATACTGCTTTGCTGTCTTTTAATTATTATGGGTTCTCATATCTTAAGAAGACCCTTTATTTCTTTAACACTTTGAATGTTGTGCTGCTTACATCACATTTTTTGCATGTGATAATTTGGCTTTTCTTCTCCTGTAGAGCAAAGAAAATTATGGTGCTTGTAAAATTAAGTAAAAATAATGTTGAAGAAATTACAGGGGTAGACTTAGGGTTGGGGTTTTTTTTCTGTATAATAAAGTCCTAGGTAATATTAAATTGTTTAGTGTTTAATTACTAAAATAACTACTAGTGGGAAACCATACTTTTCTAGGATTAGATTAAACTACAATGCATCTGTATGAAGATGGTGCTGGGCATATGGTGTAAGTCTTTATTAAGTAACTATCTATAGTGTAGTTTCTCATTGTTTTATTAAGTCTTTGTTAATTCTAAGTTTCAATAAAATGTCTTCTCATAAAATTGAAATTAATAGTGAACAGAAAATTACTGGGTCTCAAAATTGGATTTTTAGCAGTAATCTGTTAACATAAAGGATTACTTTTAGAAGCATATCTTGAAAACATTTGCATACATGAATTATTTGTATGCATTTGTTCCTCTGAACTCTCAAACTGCTCATGTCAATGAAATTGTCTGTATGCATACTGTTTACCAGATATGGCTTTAACAACAGAAAGTCTAGAAAAGACCTTAGTCTTGTGGGGTCAAAGTATGGTAGTTGCTGTCAAACTATGTGTGACTTGAGTATGACTAATCATTTCATATTGTCTATGTTCAGAGATATAATTTCTATAATGTGTGTTATAACTTCCCTGTAGTTTTCTGTACTGTGTATCACCAGAGATGTCCTACTACAGATGTCTGTTCACGTGGTCCAAAAGAAAATAAAAGTAAGACTGATATTGTATAGCATAAACAACCCATATGGCTATGGTTAAATGACTGTCAATGTTTTCTTTACAAATTCGTATTTTCTGGGGTTTATATCTTGAACATAAAAATTTTCTCTGGGTTTAAATACACAATACAGGGTGTCAGATGAATGTACTTGTTCCTCAGAACTGGCTGGGCGACAAAAATTAAAACTCTTGTATCCAGCTAAATTTTAAAAACATGCAAATATCAATTTGGATAAATAACAGATTTTAAAATTTAAAACAGTCTTACAAATACCTAGTTTACTGCCTCCCAGCAGTTAGGAGGAAGACTTTTGAAAAGAGTCTGGAAAATATGCACTATGTGATCATAATAGTAAATAGCATGTGAAGCCATTCATGTGCCATTATTATATAAATGTCTGTGTATATGTTTGCCTTTTAGTCATATGATAGTAGAACATTGTATTATCATAATAGAGCTTAACATTATCATATTTTTGGAATGGCTTTAAAATGGGTTTTAAAAATTACACATAACTGTCTTAATGGGAGTATATTTGATGTTGTACTGTATTTACAAATGTTTCTTTTGTGCAGTAGTATTCAGTCTAGAATGCCTTATTTAATGCCATTTAAGATGAATTTTATTAGTACGTATCTCATTGGGAGTGATACTCTAAGAGTGCCTGATACTTAACCAAACTTGGGATTATGAAGAAGACTAGAAGCCTTTTGTTAGGTATCCTATAGTTTGTACTCTGTTTTTTCTCTTTTCTTAAGTCTCTGTTCTGGTGGAGATTTGTACTCTCCCTCATCTGCTCAGGATACAGATGGTGCTCGTCCCTGCTTCACCTGGGTGGAGGCTCCTCAGTGATTCTTGCACTGAGAAGCACTGGGACGATGAGACACTTCTTGTACTCCCAGACCATGCACAAAGACAGTCCCTTAATGTGTTCCCTGATGGATCTTTTAAGGTTGTTTTCATTCCCTTCCTGCTCTCATAAAGGATCCACCACAAACCAATTCCACCCTTCTTGCAGGAATGTTTTAATTCTGGGAGCTCATAAATTTCCTGTGCTCCATTCCTGAGCCCTCTGCAGCTTAGGGTTAGTTATTTTCTGCTTAGTTGGGTATGGAAAAGATGATGAAGTTTCAGCACGGTGTTTCTGGGTTTTAAAGTTTCTCAGGAAAAGTTACTTTTTTTAGTTATTCGAATGTCTAACAGGAGGACTGAGAAGTCCTTTAAGGACTGCCTTCACTTTTTTTTTCCCTTCAATTAAAAGCAACTCCTAGCTTTGTCTTTTCTCTGAGGAGTATGTGATGAAGGTTTCAGGGAAGAATGTGATGTAAAGGAGAGTTGACAGCACACAGAATGGAATGAGATTTTCTATATTGCAAAGCTGAGGGAGGACAAACAAGAAAATGTGCAAGAAGCGAATGTGAACCCTAAAGTCAGTAAGAGTATGTTGGGAAACAATGGAGGAGATGATCACTTAGGGAATGTAAGAGCTTGGAATTTAATGGAACATTGAATGGGTCTAGAGTGTGGACTACGAGTCAGGCAGTAGAGGCACCAACATTACCATAACTTAGCTGCTACATTACCATAGGTTGCTACAGCACAGATCATGATCTGGGGGTAAACAAGGAGAGAGGAGTTGTGTCCTAGTGAATGCTAAGAAGGGGAAATTGTTTGTTCTTAGTTACCAGCTAAACATGTATCTCAGTTTGTGATTTCCTTCAAAAGAAGGGAAGGGATGCATGGCCAGAATATGAAGGTGGCCCCTCCTCTGTCTGTAGAAGAGGCTCTTGTGGGATGGTAGGTGCTTGCAGCCCAGGTCTGGCGCGGGCAGCTTTGTGCATCATGGGTAAGAACTCCCTGCTCAATGCTCTGGCCCAGGTCAGGGGGTCCCGAGGAGAGCAGACCAGGGAAAGGCTTGACTGAATTCTCTTAAAGCCCTTTTACAGGGCTTGACCTCATCTTCTTGACCCATAAGGCATGGCTGAATTTTAACGAAACGTAAGGAATTCCAGAAGGCCCATTAGGGAATAAAGTTGGCAGTTACAAACCTTTTTGACTGTCCCTCTACCTTTAGTCTTGAAGCAGGTTGAGAGGACTACAGTGTTTTCAGTGGTGGTAATAGCAGAGCATGAAGTGGAGTGTCCCAGCAATTCCTGTCTTCATGCTGGGTATGTCCCTCAGTGCTTGGAGAAGTGGGATGAAAAGCCATAGAGAAGGCAGTGCCTGCACAAGTCTTTGCAGAAGGGTTCCTTACCCTCCGCAGATGGAGACAGATCAAGTTCTGCAGGGAGTTAGATCTGGGCTGTTGTTGAGAATTGGAGAGGAAAGACCTTCCCTCAGCCCTCTCCTTTTCTCCACCCCCATCCCAAGCACAGATTTGCGGCACCTTGAGTCTTGAAATCCGGTGCTCATTTCACAGGCCACACATCACTATTGTGGAGGAAGCAGCAGGAGGATTTAGCAACAGCCTGAAAGCCAAAATAAGCTACATACCACTGCTGGTGAATGCTGACTTTTTAATTGTTTCTGCTGCAGGGTTAAACCTTTATTAAAGCTGTGTGAATAAACTTATTTTGATGGCTTACTGAAGTATTTTAAGTGCAGAAGGTGACATAAAGCACTCTTATTAAATTCATATTAATTCCACTGTTAATAAAATGCCTTTCCTTATGTTGTGCACCCTTTTATTGATTCTGACAGAAATCTACTGACCAGATAAATGTGCTCAGTGTTTCTGTCTTTCTTGTTTTTAATTTAAACAAATGTAGTGCCTGTGAAAGGTGCTAGGATAATATCAGCAAAACAAAAGTCTCTTTATCTCTTAGGGGGAGAGGAAGAGAAATCCATCATTATGTTTTTTCCCCCCTTCACTGCTGTGCCAATAGATCTTGATCTTGTCTTGCCTGTTTTGCATCCAAGAGTAAGGCAAATAGGTCAGCTCCCCTGTGCACTCTGTCTTTGGCCATCTCAGCAGAAACGATAACAAATGTGGCAGTTTATAACATAATGAGCTTTTGCTCCACTTAATTGA
Organism: Pardalotus punctatus; assembly: GCA_013400915.1. NCBI lineage: Eukaryota > Metazoa > Chordata > Aves > Passeriformes > Pardalotidae > Pardalotus > Pardalotus punctatus. The sequence goes on from VZTX01013622.1 coordinate 154,402, forward strand.
AGGTTCTTCTATTCACCACCCTCTGCTGAGCAGCCACATACTGTTGTCACTGCAGTACTAGTGAAGGTGACAGCTCAAAAAGCTCCAGAGGAAGCTGCCTTCATCTCCACCAGCTAGTGCAGGGTAGTGGTGGACTCCTCAGTTGTTACTATTTGGACAGGTTGGGAGACCAATATTGTGTCTGGTAGTGACATTTATTTCTTTAATGTCAGATAAGGAAGTAAAGTAGACATGCCTGGAGAGGACAAAAAGAGCTGGTTTTATTTCCCCGTTTCCCACTACACAAAACACTTCAGTCTTTTGTGAAATGTTTTTTACATTCACAGGGAGTGGGGAGGCAGCTTCAGATTTCTTTTCCAGGGAATGTCTCTTTGGTTTGCATGGCTGCCTTAGCCACGTAACTTGCCGCAAGCATGTTTGCGGACCTGTGGAAACAACTGATACTGCCTGTGTGGGATTGTTGGGGGTCCCAGTACCACTTTCTGTGGAAAGAAAACAAGTGCATAGAGAAGATGCATTAATTGACAGTGTGAGGATTTTTTAAGCTTTTTTTTTTGTGCTTGAGAAATTTGCTTATGTTTTACATGGGAGATTTCTGATGGTGATTCAAAAAATAGGTGTTTTTATTAAACAAGAGCTGTGCTGATGACCAGGTGGAAAAAAAAATATGACAGCTCTGTTACTTGATTGTATGGGAAGTTTGCAAATTTGCAGAGAAGGGGCTTGCCCTCCCTTTGTGGCCATCTGACCCTCCTAGGTGTTAAGTAAATAATTTTTTTTAAAGACAGTTAGTTTTTGGGTGGTGTTCTTTTAAGATAGACCCTGGCATTTGACTCAAAATTCGAACTGCTGTCCTGGTACCTGGCTTTTGGATTTTCAACGCACAATATAGTGGAAATGGTCTTCGCTCCATTACTTCTAATGCTTGCATGAAACTGCAAATGGTATTTCAACAGCGGGTGGGAGTTAGCTACCCACAGCAAGAAAGCAAAGGAGCCCCAGATCTGTTTTTCAATGTGTAAAACATTTACAGGGGTTTCTTAATGATGAAGTTTGATTTTTACTTAAACCTGACCTCCCAACACTTCAGAGTTTCTTTTGCAACATCTATCCTAGTCACCAGCAGGCGAAGGTAATTTGAAATGGCTCGTGAGTGAATTATAAAAAGAGCTATCATGTCAGATACAGGTTTTATAAAACTGTGTTTTCCAAATACAGGCCAGTAGAACTGTTTGCAATGTAACCATTTTCAAGAGTTGTTCTTTTTTAAACTAGATGAGCAGTTCCTGGCATGTTTGCAGTGGGAGAACACTGCAGCATTCTCCCAAGACTGAAGACAAGAGGCTGCAGAGAACAAATTAAACAGAAATGAGAGAGTTGTAAATTTGCCTGTTCTTAATCAGACAGTGAAGCAAAACTGTCAACAAGTGGCATAAACTGTGTAAATGAAATTTGAATTTAAAAGAAATGAGAGATTCCGCTTGTAATAATACTAAGTGTTAGCAATAACACACATAAGGATATTTATTTAAAGAAATTTTAAGGAAATGTATGCAAATATTTTTTAACTTTGTGGAATTTCTCTTAATACCAGTTTGAGGTAATTTACCATCGATCTGCCAAGGTCTGACCCACTCATGAGGGGACAGACTTTGGGAAGCAGAGAAATGTATACTTAGAGCCAGATCCTGTAATCTGATGTACATTCATAGACCCTTAAGTAGCTATGCATATTCCCAAGGGTCTGCCTACAGAGGTCACATTGCAGGACTGGGGCTGGGGTGGTATATGAAAAATAAAATGTGCTGGAAGGCCCCTAAAAACTGCTTGGGTATATTAAAAGAAGTAGTACTGAAAACTAGAAGCCCGATTTATTATATGTCTGTGCTCTGCTGGAACATTTGATCTTGCTGTATTTAGTTCAGGAAGTTGAAGTGGTATGTGCTCCAGTGCATGACTGTAATGTCCATTAATACTAGTGGAATATAAGCATACCCAGAAGAGGGAAAATGTTTGTTGTGTCTTCCATGCAGATGAAATATTGAGTTAATTTCAGTGATAGAAGCAACAAAACATAAGAGAAAACTGTTAGAACTGTTCAAAAGACTTTTTGATATAGGAAAGCCATCAGGAAAAATGCCACCATATTTCAGGGCATGTCGGACACTAATCACCACCCTCTGGCATGTTGGAACAGGTGAGGGGCTGAGTGGTGAGGAGTAATGGTCTGCTAACTTGTGTCCGTCTGTCTGAACATATCTTGTTGCTAGTTTTCGTGTGATTGCTTATAGGGAAGGATTGTTATGAACCACGGATTTGAAAAGGTCACTTGGAACTTATATGTGAGGTGAGATGCTTAATGTCTTCATTATCAGGTCAACACCCAGAAAAAACTTACTGTTCACTTAATTTGTACAGCAGACTTCAGAGCTGAACTCTGAAATGCCCATAGTCTGCAGGTGAGTAGTAAATGGCAGCATGCATTGCCTTGCTTTTCAGAAAAAAAACCAGCATTCATAAACACAAGAGTACCATGAAGGCTCCAAGAAGGGTTTCTGTTGATGTTTGTTTCATCCTCCTCAGGTTTTTTTTTTTTTTTTTTTTAATGATTATGCATTAAGATTTGTGAGCCTGGTCTTTTCCTCACAAACCTTCCATCCTGCTGCAGGATCATAAGTGCCTTTAGCACTGCTGTAACTGTTGGCAGAGGGCTGAAGGCAAGCGCCTGTTGGTGACAGCTGCCTGCACACTGCTCTTCTTAGGAGTGCCAATCCCAATGAAGGCACCATGGGGTGCTGATTAGAGAGATTTAATTTGGCCTTCGATCCTGCAGTGGAACATAAAGGGAATTTTGTCTGCCTTTGCAGGCCAGTGTTCACCTCTTCCAACAGCTGCATCTAACTGGAGTTCAGAACGTAGCTGTCCTGGGCTTTTCTAAAAGTCATTGCTGAGAGCACCACCTCCAAAGAACAAAAGTACTAATACAGATCCTATGAATCCAGGCACACTTATTCTCATACTGTATTTAATTTAGTCTCACCTTTAATATAACCACACTGATATCATGCTGTTTGTAGAACTGATGACCTTTTTTCTCATTTGCCTCAAACTGCATAATTTGCCAGTGAACTGTGAACCTGCCTTTATGGCTGAGTTGCTGAAGCATTTTGTTGCTTGTATGGAACCCTTTCCACAGCCCAAACCTCATCCCATCTATGGAGAATCAGACTGAGGAAGGTGCCTGTTTTTTCTCTGGTTTAATAATGAATTTGATAACAGCTCCATTACTAGTGACTTTTTTTTCTCATATTGGGCATATCTTTGTGTAGCTTTATGTTGTCCCCTCCCAAGATTCAAACAGTTGGCTTGAATGTGACAGTCATCTCATGTCATAAAGGAACAGCTGCAGAAGCAGCCACTCTTTTACTGGAAGTTGAGTACTTTTGTCCCTCTTGCATGTAATTTTTTTCCTAACCAAAGGAATGTATTCCTAGAATCTCATCCAGTTGTTTCTAGGATTCATTGCATTTTTATAGAAGCTTGTAGGCTATCCCTGTTTCAGATAACATACCCTTATGTCCTCTGTGGTCAGGGATGAATCTTGCTTTACCTCTGTGGCTCTTTGGCAATAGGGAAATAGCGTGATCCATTTACTGAGCTGTCTGTTTGTTACTAGCAGTTAAATAATAAGTGCAATTAATTGAATAGGGACATTCTTGAATGCTGAGGTCTGGACCAAGGGATTTCCTTTATTATTTGTAGTGCAATTTTTTGTTGATCAATACTCAGATTACAAACTTGAAGAATCCTTTATTGGGGTCAGTTGCATTTTACTTCAGTTCAGTTTGGCAAAATTCCCCTGTAGACAGAAATAATTGTTTGTATTATAAAACATACAGTTAATTATTAAAAACAAGTTGGAGGGGGAAGATTCCTTTTTAACATGGTTCCTACTTCTGATCTATGTTGTGGATCATATGGCATCTAGAAATTTTCTTATGCATATAGTAAACCCATAGATTGGAGCACATGAAATTTGTAGAAGAGGTGAAAAATTATTTAAGGAGAGTAAAGGGGGAATACTGACAATTTTTTGAGACACTCAGTATTTTCTCTTTTTTCAAAGTGAAGCTATGCTTAGTTTGCTTTTTTTTGCAGTAGTTAAGGAGGAAATGGAATTTATTTTGTAAATTATGGGTAGGTATTTTAAAAAGTGAAGAGATGTTGGTTTTAAACATTCTGTGTTGCTCTCTAGATTACTTTTTAAAACTCAAATTATAGATAAAAGACTGTCTCTCAAACAGTTTCTTTCTGAGCTGCGTAATGCAAGATAACAATAGCTATTTATATAATGCATATGCTTCCTTTCCCTGTTAGCTGTACTTTGAAAGACTTATTAGTCCTAGAGTCCTGCACTTTTGGAGAATAAAAACCTCCAAAGTTTGACATCTTTAAATAAGCAACCAACCGTTATAAAGAACAAACCTCACTTACAGTTAGGAAACAATATTTACATTTAAGGTTGAAAAGCCAGGATGTAGGAAAATTTTGCTAATTTGGAAGGTGACCTTTAAGTGCACCAAAACCAAATAATTTGTAAGCTATGGCACAGGGCACATTCCTGCAAAATTTGTGTGAATACTGCTTTAGTGGTTCTTGAAAGACAAACAAAGAGACCTGGAATGAAATCTTTATCCCTCTCCCAAATAAGATTGAAGCTAACAAAGGCATACAGCAGCGCTCTTTCAAAGCTTGCCATTAAAACGAAAGCTCTGCAGCACAGCTAATGAGATGGGTCAGAGTGGAAAACAATCTGTTTTTAAGAATGTTTAGATCAAAAGTAATTTCTAATCTATGAAATAAAGTCGCTTTTCAATACTTTTCTTTCACTAGTAAAGCTTTTTATGTTTGCACTATTTAATTCAATCAGATGTTTTCATTTTTACTTTTTTCTTCCTGAAAATACTTCCTAGGGTTAGTTGGTAGTGACCAACAGCATTATTCTTTTTCTCTCTCCCCTCTTCACCCACCCCCACACATAAAAAAAATGAGAAAAGAAGAAGGGGAGGAAGAAAGAAACATCTTTTCTTAAATGATTTGCAAGCATCTGTGCTTTAAGCTACTTTTTATGAACGCTCCTTAGTAATGACTCAAGGTAAAAAAGCAGAAAAGCATCCAATGTTAGGAAATTGCAATCCAATACCATGTAATTTAAACCTGCCATTGCCTCTCCTGTACTAAATGACATACAGATGGGTAGCTCTGTTGCCTCTGCTTTGGGAACACAATTGGTCTTTTTATGAGTATTTATACATTACTAGGAATAAATATTTTTGTTGGTACTGTTTATTTCTAATTGTACCGTATTTTAATTACTGCCATAATTAAAGTGCTTTTTCCGTGCTGTATTTTGTCAGCTAATTTTTGCCAATGATTATCAAAGTTACCTGAATATTTTGCAATTTATTTTACTACTTTGGGAGTTTTCATTCGCAAAAGCAACCTTAATGTTTTTTTCTTTCCTGATGTGAATTTTTTCACTATACAAATGTGGATTTTTTACAGTAATCCTTATGTACTCCTTGAATTTTCTGTATTAACTAATCAAAGTGTTAAGATTAGATTTTCAAAGGAGAGTAATTTCAATAGCAGCCCTAATTTTTACAAGTTTATTTTTGAACCTTGTACAGCTTTGTGCATAAAGAACTTACTTACTCCTTAGGACTCATATTCTAGTGCTTCAACAGTGAAAAATTCAAATGGCTACTGTTACGAAGAGTGAGGATGCAACTAGAAGTTAAATCAACCTTACTGCAATTCTGAATGTTAGAATTGATTTTCAGCTACTTTAAAGGGTACTGAAATTGCTAGATATTGTGGCTCAGCATCATATGCCCATTACCATAAGTCTCCAATATAGATGTCTTGTAGATAATTCAGCTGTAGTTGGGATTTTTGCAGATTTTTTTTAAACGGTCAGAAAAATAGTACTTTCTTGTGAATGATTGTGTGCGCAACAGTTTAGTGTGTAACACACCAAAGGGCTTTGGCTGTAGCACATTGTCACTGCTCCAGTGGAATCACCTGGCTCTCTATAAAGATTCTTTTTTAAACTTGGATTTGAAGAAATAATCAGCTGCAGTTCAGCTGAGCCATTCTTTGTGCATTAGGGACCGGTCTGGTCATTGACAAGTGAATGCAGAAGCTATGCTGTGGCTGTCTGCCAAAGCAATTATTCAGGATTTAAGCTAAAAAGGCTCCTTCTCCCATATCCTCTCCTTTCGCAGGGTCATGTAGGGATAAAAAGGACTGTAAGGTGGTCTTTTCCCAGGAGGAGCTGAGGAAGCGGCTGACACCCTTGCAGTACCATGTCACTCAGGAGAAAGGGACTGAAAGGTAAGGCAGGATGAAGGAAACTCAGATCTCAAAACACAGGCATCTTTCTTTTCCACCCCTCCTCTATTGCTGTTTCCTCACCTTCCCTACCAGGTTTTGTGGGTTGTTTTTTTTTCTCCCAGGATTTCTGCACTTGTTTACTAACCCCTGCAAATTAACACTACTGCAAAGACAAGCATCTGCAACAGGGGGGCCAGGGCCAAGGGTCTTGGGTGACTTTTAATGAACACTGCATGTCTTATAAAGTCACCAGGCTCATGTTTAGAGTCTGTTTTTAGTTTACTACAAAACGTGTGGAAGTAATAGTGGTTTAGGTACACTTTTTTTGGAAGACATCGCAGTAAGCAGAACCATGAGGGAAATGGCCCCGTGCCAGGAGGCTGGAGTTTTGAAGGTGGCCATTGTAAGTATAGACGTTTTGGCTGCAGAAAGAAGGTAGCATAATTTAGTTCTTTTCCACCCCACTCCAATTTCTTTTTGAAGCACATGTGGAGAAGGTATTTATTGGCTCATTTGTGGTTGGAATGTCAAAAATTTTCAATAACTGCCCTCACATGGCTTTAGTCGCTGGAAGCCAGCCTCAAGTCCTGGAGGGAAAAAAAAGGGACTGGCTTCCAAGATTGTTTTTAGTGAATAAAGTCTCTCTCTCAGCTGATTCCAGCCAAAGGTAACTTGCCAAGGCCCAGCCATTTTTTGTTGTCTAATTTATACCACTGAGCTTGGCGTAAGGCCCTGGCTTTACCTCTCCTGCAAACGTACTAATGATGTAACTGCTTGTTTTCATTCATGAGCTGAAAGGGCTCCCCACCGCACGTGGGGTCCTGATTAATAGGCAAATGTCTTCCTGAGAGCACTGAATTTGGTGGCTGAATGTGCCAGAGAGGCTGGTGGGGAATGTCCCCCTCTCCGCACCAGCCCTCTCTGTCCTGCCGCAGCCTTGGTGGGGCAGGGGGACCGTGGCCTCTGCCGGGAGGCCTGTCTTGCCCTCCCCCTGGCCCTCCACTCTTGTGTACAGGACCAACAACGTGATTTAATGCACACAAACAATCAGAGATTAGGTCATTCTTAAAAATCCTGTTTATAAAAAAAAAATTGGACCTCATAAAAAGGGTGAAAGGATAATAAAAACAAGCTGCTGAGCACATAGGCTTTTTGTTGGGCTAGCGCAGCTGATTCATATTAGGTGAATGACCTCCTAGCCTTTTAGATTGTTAACTTAGAAAAATATTCCCTTAAAGCTGGAATATTGCTTTTCAACTGAAAATATAAGGCGCGCACAGCTTGAAATGGTGGACCAATTATTTCATTTTCAGCTACAATGTCTCTGCTGCCTGGGCAGCCGGTGTTGGCCTGACCCAGTGCCACGGCTCTGCAGCGCTCGCGGCCTCACACCTCGCTCCACTGCGACTGCCGAGCCCCGCGCACGGCCCAGACACAGACACAAGCGAGGTGTGGCAGGTTGAGCTGCACGCCAAACAGTTCGTGTTTACAAAAACTTGACATTTCACTTGCCAAATAGGGGAGAACTCCAGTTTTACCCCTTGTTGTTTTTGTTGTTGTTCCAGCCTTTGAACTGTGGGACAGTTCGCTTCCTTTTGCGTGATGCATAACATCCGAGGCACACTAACGAGGGCATTCTCCTTTTCCTGTGCTTGCTTTATTTGCTACCTTTAATAAAAAACAACTGCCAACTTTGAAATCGTGGGGTAGTTCTATAACTTTCTTCTAAAGACTTAGCTACTTTAATAATTAAAAAACCCCCAAATTTCTTTATTTAATTTTAAAATATAGTGTTGTTGTTTTCCCAGTGCCTTTGAGGGGGAGTACACACACCATAAAGCTCAAGGAATATACAAATGTGTTGTTTGTGGAACTCCTTTATTCAAGTGAGTATGCTAAATATAGTTTTGAGATTTCTGTCTCTTAGCTGATGTGTAATCTTGTATATATTTCATACATAATTGTGTAAGGTCATTTCATAGAATCACAGAATGGTGAAGTCATTCACAGTTTAAGGGATACAAGATAAGCAATGTAAATAATAATGCTCTAGCAAATTAGTTTTACAGTAAAGGTAAAAAAATAGGATAAATAAATAAAATAGGAAGATAACATTCACGTAAAAGAGGAAATATGGCAGGAAAAAGAATCAGTAATTTTTACCTTTTTTTTTCTATATGCAGCTATGCCAAGTAATTGTACCAGTCTTTCACTGTGTCAGCAGATACTGAGGTTTGACTGCTAACATTACTTACAGGTAGTTCTGAGAGATACTGGGTGGCAATGCTGAATTTTACATACAGCATTTTAGCTGATGATGGAGGAAAAAGCAGATGTTTTTTTTTTTTTTTTGGCATTCAAGCAGTTAAGAAAACAAAACCGAGGAAAATTGCATTACTTACTGAATTTCCATCCATTCCAATTAGCACATATAGAAAGCTGGTTTAAAAATACTCATTAGAAATACTGTGGGGATTACAGCCCTAAATTTGGTGCTAGAAGCAGTGCTAATTGAACTCCCTTGATCAGTGCATTGTTCTGTATAGATTCAGTTGTTGTTTATATGCCTTTTCTTATTTCTGGCTGCTTGTGTTCATTCTGATGAAGAATTTTTTTTTTTTCTTGCTTTTTTTCCTCCACAGTTCACACTGACTCAGTCCCTCTCACTTGAAGGGGTACCTTTACAAGAACATGAAGCGGGGTAGTCAGGATAGCACTAATAGTATAGAACATTGTGCCAGTAATAGGTTAAAGGCAAATACAATTGATGTAGCTCTAAAATCACCAGATGTGGTAGTGATAGTTGTCCTCAAGAGACTGTCTGTAAAAGCAAAGAAGCACTTCATCTCTGTAATATTTGATTCCTCTCTTAGAAGGATTACCTGCAGAAATGGAGTAATAATGTGAATCTTTGGGGTTGAAAATCTGATGGTTATAGACACAACCAAGACAAGAGTCTAATGTCATGTGTTACTATGGTCCTTGGCTTGAGGGTGCAAAGTGGGGATCCAAAGTCTCCATAACCTGTTTTTCTACTCTGTGACTTAGACATTCCACTGCTTACTATAGCTAAATCTTCTGGGGGGAAATCCTGGCTCTGTTGAAGTCAATTCTTATATAGCAAATTAATACAATGGAGTCAGTATTTCACCTTCTATCTTCAAGACTGCTTTCCTTTCTATCATCTAATGGAGAAAGAGTAGGGTTTTTTGTGGGGTGAATTTTGAACAGCAGTACACAGAAATTAATGTGAAGTAGTTTCCAGTTGCATTCACAATAGTTTTAAGATGGGAGAAAACTAAAAAACTGCAATATGAGACTTATCTATGATTATCTTAAGTGCACAGTATGCTTTGGCACAGTCTTGAGTTAATGAGTTGGATTTCTCTATGTGAAATGAGCTCTGTTCTCAGATTCTCATGGAGACCCCTGTGGATTTTATGGGAGAAGAGAGGGAAAGAGGGAAGTTGCTTTTAATTTTAATAATTCCTAGGCCAGTGGGCACCTGAAGAAAACACCTGACTGATTGTGTCCTGAGACTGGACTAGCCTTAACTCAATCTTCCTAAAGTTTTAGTGTTGTCTTGTGAGATCTTGCCACCTCTTCCCTACATCAAATTCAACCAGTTTTTCTGAAGTGCCTGGCAACAGTGGGAAAAAATGCTGAAGGCAATAGGAGTCCCTCTTCTTTTGTTTACTGACCTCAAAATATCAGTATATAATGTCTTCCTCAACCAGGGAAGACAGATTTCTGAATCTTGGTCACTGATTCAGACAGATTAAAAAAAAGTGAGAAGGAAACATAGATAAGAGAATGCAAAATGTATGCTATTTGCTACATTTTCCCCACAGAGTGTAAATCACTGAAGTATTTTCTTAGGAGTAAGGTGGGAGTGCAATACAAAGAAAATCCATTGCCCCATTTAAAATGCAAATAGTTTTTATGGTGGCGTGGGATTTTATATTGGTGTTTTTTGTTTTGTAATTTCCAGATAGTCATCTGAAACTTGCATTTACATTTGTTTCTCATTGGATGTCCATTAATTTTTTTGTATTTATGTCATTGTAATCTATAAATATATATATTTGGACTGTGGACCTGTCAGTTTAACTAGGAAAGAGACTGGAGCTTCAGCAGTAATATTAACAAACTTCAACTTTTAACATTTCTGATTTATGTTGTTTCATTACCATGTGACACATGAGGTCAGGGAACACATGAATTTTACACTCCAGATGAAAGACCTGGTTTTTGGTAAGTCTTTAAAACAGAACTTTGTCTCTATCACAGGAAAGATAAAAGAAACAATTAGGAATTTCACATCTCTTCATCTACCTTCTTGTACTAGTGTTATGAGAAACCTCCCAAGCTTTATGGAGGACATGCTTTAACTTTTTCCACAATCAAAGGTGCCTCACACATAAAATCCATAATCATGCTATTGAATCTTATTATTCCATCTCTGAACTTTCACGCCAGACAGTCTCCTACATCCCAGTACAGCTGCCTGAAGAAAGCAATAAATGGGAGAGACAATAAACTAATCTCAAGGACCTCCTTTTCTGCAAGCCAGTCCTTATGCAGTTTTATGCTACACTTACTCCAATCTAGCTGTTGACTTACACTAAAAGAAGGAGCCTTCCTGCCCCTACTTTTCTCCAGGGTGTTTTTTCACAGCTTTCTCTTCAGTGGACCTCACATGGTGTGGCTGGATCATGTCTCAGTGCAAAACATGGATCTGATAGAAAACTAATAAGTCAAAGAAAAAGTCCTCATACTTATCAACCATACCTGCTTGTGTTAATTTTTTATCAGCCATGTTTATCATGGCTGGATGGCCTCCACGGCAAGGTTGTGTTTTTCTGTAGAGTTCACAGAGAGCCAACTATACCACCTGAATCCTCAGTGTTTTCTAAGGGCCAACTGTATTTACACGGTTGTGCCTACTTTAATTTTGCAAGACATTTTTTTATACATAATCCAAAAATACCATTCTGTCCACAGCCATGGAAAGAAGAGGTTAAAATGGACCTGACTGAAATCCATGACTTGTGCTACTGCCATAGGAGACAATTCATTCCATATTTAATAAACCATGGTCATGTCCTTTACCATATGCAGGTCTGTGACAAAGATGTGATATAGATGGGAACTAGGAAGCCTGGGAGAATGATTTCCTTTTAAAATAAGAAATATTATTGTTTTGTCAGTTTGCAGTTTTTAGGGCCAAAGACTAAATTACCAAGTCTTCATAAATCACCCACTGCTGCCTTTATTGCTTCCTGGAAGGAATTCTTGGTGATGGTGTTGGCTCTTCTGAGCATGTACTAGCAGACAGAGCAACAGCGTTATCTATGCTATGTTTTCATTTGATTTTTGTTGAGCTCTGTCAGGTCTTCTCAACATCTCTCAGTCATCTCAGTCAAGAGAAAATGAGAGTGGCTGGGCAATATAATTATACCATTAACATTGTACCAATCTTGTCTTCACAAGACAAGGCAGGATTTCAGTCACTAGGCTAGATCTCAACAAGAAATTTCCTTGCCCCAGTGTGGAGTGCTTAATTAGTGATCTTTAAGCTTTCTTATTGGTCTTTATATCCTTTGAGCAAGCCAAATGAAAAATCAGCACTGCTTGTCTAGCTAGGAGAGCCCATATAACATCATTGATGTGTTTTCTCTAATAAGACCTAATAAAACTACTTGAGCAACTTCATCTATCCTGACTGACTCTTAGTTTTCTTAAAAGACTGTCAAACCCAGAAACTTCTACTTAATAACATTTGTTTGAAGTAAGTTGGTTCTCACCAGTGTAGGAATCAATGAATTGTTTTTGTTAGAAAAGACTTTTAAGATCATTGGGTCCAATTGTTAACCCTGCACTGCCAAGCCCACCACTAAACCATGTTTCTAAGTGCCACATCTACATGTCTTTTAAATACCTTCAGGCATGGTGACCCAACCGCTTCCCTGGGCAGTTTGTGCCAGTGCTTGACAATGCTTTCTATGAAGAAATTTTACTAATGTCCAATCTAAACATCCTCTGGTACAACTTGAAGCCATTTCCTTTCATTCTGTTGCTTGTTACTTGGGAGAAGAGCTCAACACTCACCTGACTACACCCTTCTTTCAGGTAGGTGTAGAGAGTGATAGGGTCTTCCCTGAGCCTCCTTCTTGTGCTCCAGATCCTTCACCAGTATCTTTACCCTTCTCTGGATGCACTCCAGCACCTCAGTGTCGTTCTTGTGAGGGGCCCAAAACTGAACAGGAGGTGCAGCCTCACCGATTCTGAGTACAGGAGATGATCTTTGTATAGATTCTGATTCTTCTATCCTTGTATAGATACTGATTCTAGCATGGAATTTGTTGCTATTTTCAGTGTAAAAGTACAATGGATTCTTTGTGAACTTTTAAGTCTGATATATGATTTCCTTTGTTTGAAATTTACACTGCTTTGTATTGACTGTTCATCAGTCACTCTGCTTGGAAGAAGTAATTTTTAGCTGGTTTTAACCTGCTTTATGCTTTACTATGTGTATGTACCTCAAGAAAAAATGAGGTAGGGTGGATTGTTATGGATTATGACTCCAGAAGGTGTAGATTTCTATATTTATCTGTTTATAGCTCTCACATTAAAATAATCTCTGGACAGAACTCACAAAGAGACTACTCTTCACCATCTCTGGAGGTATTTAAAAGACATGGAGATGTGGCACTTACAAATATGGTTTAGTGGTGGACTTGATCATCTTAAAGGTATTGTCCAATCTAAATAATTCTCTGATGTTAAAATGCTCCTTTTGAATTTGGCATTTCATCAGTATGCAAAACAGAAATTGTCACAGCATCCATCAGTGGTGAAATGTTTTTCTTTAACCAGGCTTACTAAGGAACACAGCATCATGCTGACTCCATGTCAATCCTTTCCTAATAATAAAACTATATAATTTAATCTACTTGCCAATTTCAGCCAAATTTGGCAGGGATGTAGTTACTAAACCTCAAAGATATTAAGTTCTTAAAGCGATAAGAAAATCAGAAGAGATAACATATTCAAACCCTCTTTGAGGGGAGACCTGAACAAGAGTTCAACTATATTATTAGATTATAGCAGGTAATATTATTGTAAATATTATATATTATTGTATTATAACAGAGAATCCACATGAGGGTTGAAGAGAGAGGCATTAGGGATGTCCAGCTCTGGGAAATACCTGTGTGTAGTTTTGCTGCCTGAGACACCACAGGATTTCTCCCCTGGTCACAATGCAGCAGCAAGCGCAGCTTTGCTTTTTCTGCTTGATTCTTAAAGCCTGGGGACTTCTCAAATTCCCTGTTGGTGCAGGTCTCATAAATTCCTAGGTAGTTACATCAGGTATTAATTTTTACATTGGAATACTGCTGCATTTTTCTTTCTGGAAGCTTGACTTTCAGAAGCTTCCAGAAACTATTTGGAGCTTCAACTCATGAATATGATCAGTGACTGCTTTCCAGGTAACAGTTTGCATTTTCAGAAGGGTTATATCCATACTTATAAATAAAATGGACAAAAACCTCTTCTCTGGCCCTAAAGGCAAGTGACAATGGTTTGTGTCTTTAGCCTAAATTCCTCTACTCTGAAACAGAGTGGCCTGGTTCATCCTGCTTTTGGGGAATAGTCCCTGGCCTGAGCCTCCATGCAGTTTGCCTAGGTCCTGTCTAGGAGAGGCTATTCTCATCAACACGATATGGGCCAACACAGTGTCCAGGGACAGGTTCACAACTGAGCATTATTGTCCGGGACTTCTTCAGCTTGCTGGCAATGCTGTAGCCAGGAACAGTGATAACTCCAACTTGGTGTTTTCTGTACTACTGGGGGTCAAACATGAAGGAGAGAGGAGTGATTGTATTCTACTGAGTCCCCTGGACCAGGACATGGGTTGGCGTGGATTGCTTCAGGAGCCTGCTAAACCATCAACTCTTCAGCAAACTGCCCATGCCAGTATGGAATAAAATTCTTTGAAAATGAGGATGCATCACAGATGCATCAGTTATGCAGTGATCTTTATGACTGCAACAGATCTTTATTCTATTAAAGTCCTTTTCAGAGAGAAGTAGTATTTTGAATGTCTGCCCCTACCAATGTTGTGTTTAGCATCCTTGAAGCAAAACCTTGCGAAAGAACAACCTGGTATAAACTGCTAATGCAAAGGCCTAAGAAAGCCAAGAGGAATACATGACTCCTTCCATGTTAAAATGCAAGGATCAGAACTGCAGGGTACTTTCTGAGAGAGTTGTGGGGATTCCAAAGGCTGTTCCCCATGTTCCCTCAACAAAACCTTTATAAACCTGTTAAATACTTCATCATGAAAGGTAAAAGGAAGGCAGTTGCAACACAGCAGCAGAGTTTCTGCAGTGAGTCCTCTTTCTCCTTGACAAAGGCCTGCTTCCCTGGCAAGTAGCAGATCTGTGCTAACATCAGCTGTAGTGTCTCTGCTCCCACTGTAATATGTGGCACTGAACAACTGCAATCCAGTCATACTTAGGAAGGTAGTTTAAAATTCAGACTACAGGAACACATGGTGATTATCATTACTCCATTTCTTTCTGTTTCTCAGTACTAGGCAGTCTGAAGATCTGGTATATGATGTCTTTTAGAAGAAACAGGTTGAAACCCTGCACCACTTTTTGCCATACAGATAAAATGACCATCATATATTCTATTGTTTGTGTTTGGCTTAGTTATTCCTGGGATTTTTAAAAGTATTGCAGCACCTTGTGCTTAGCTAAACCTTTCCAGCAGCTCACTATTTCCTTGCATATGGTGTGTTGGTAGCTGAGCCTGCTTGACATTTGTATTGCCATATGTTGTTGTGTATTTGAGCCATATCGAAGTTGGAAATGAAAAGCACTTTATAAATACCTTCTTGTTCCCTTTATGCCTGTAGACTCCTTTCCAAAGATATTTATGAATGATTACCTGACTTGCAGAATACTCTTATGAGACAGAGAAAATATGCAGAAAACTATTATCTGTTCATTGCGGGGGCTGGGTGGGGAGTGTTGGGGTATTCCCCTCTTATTGTGATAAATGATAAAAGACAATTTGTACAGTCAGGGCCTGGCACTGTAAGGTGCATTTTGTCTGGTAAGATGCTTAGGTTGGATATTAGATTATGTACTATGATAATAAACAATGTACTAAGGAGTGTTTTTCCTTCTAGTTAATGTAGTTTTAAAAGTCTAAAGGAGTCAGAGTGAATATTTATGTGTGCAGCAGAACATCCCTTTGGAATGTACTTTCAGTATTTAATTTTATCCTATTTAAAGGCCATATTTTAGTTGTGCATTTTTAACACCTATGTGCAATTAGTTTCTGATACTTTTGTCTAACATGTTATTGAGAAGCACATATGAATACTGGAAGAGGGGAAGGGTGCTGCTTCCATTAAAATTGCTGTAAGCTTTGTCATTTCTTCAAGCAGTCAAGGTAACTTTGTGTTCTTGCAGAGTGCTTCTCTCACATCTGCCACTTGTTGCTTTTTTCAATGCCAAAGACGCTTCATTATTTTCCTCCATTTTTTTCTGTGCCTTACTAAGATCTCCAACAGTTTCTGTAATACTGTATCCTAAATTTTATGTGGTTTTCCCAAGGGGAAATGGTGACCAATAACATAGGTGACCCTCCTGCTCTTCATGGCTCCTAGTACTACCTCCCATGTTGTGTTTTCTTTCATAGCTATTCTGCTGTTGCCAGACAAAGTTCTATTCATTTATCACCCCCATATCAGTTTTCTGATGTGTTGTCCAGTAATTTATGACTGTTTGGAGCTTTGGTACTCATTACAGTGCCCAGTGACCCTTGTGACCCTCCTCCCCATGCACTCTCTGCCACCTTGGCCCCTGGGCCAGTTTGTTGATGCCACAAGTTGCAGTGCATATGTCCATAACAAGCCATTCAGGCTGAGAAGCAAGAGCTCTGTTTGACCAACTAACAGTGAGTACCTAGAATTTAGGCAATGAGAAGTTTATTGTGCAGATAAACAGATGCTGAGGGTAAAATTTTTACATTGTGTTTGACACTGTAGGTAGTGAGGTGTTGCTGACACAGTGATGAGCAAGAGAGAATAGTGTGGGCAGATACAGAGCAACTTGAGGAGAATATTGTAAATAAAACACTGATTAAGTGGCTTTACTTATAACTCAGTGGAATTTCCCCCAGGTTACCACTTTTCACAGGGTGGGGACTTCATCCTGCTGGGTGTAAATACCAATTGAATTATACTGCCAAACTGAGCATGCGCTGGTGCCCAGGGCAGTTACTGGTGCTGATATTTTTGAAGGCATGTCAGCAACATGTTTTCTTTGTTCAATGCTTTTGGTGGTACTTTAAAAATATTAATTATGAAGATAGTTCTTTTCCCTTTCATCTTTTCATGTCCTGAGAGTTATATTTAAGACATAAAATACTGTAAGCACTGGAGAAAGGTGCAGAATGAGCAGGATAGAAGAAGAGAGTTGTTTCCTTTCTGATGACTTTAATAGTGTGAACTTGTTATTTTTTTAAATTATGATTGATTTTATATTTGTTTGCTGTAGCATAGATATTTGGTACAGAATTGTGGCGCTGGTTATATAAAAATGTTGAGTACATGTAATGGCATGTACAAGCTTATAAAAGAAAAGTTGAAAATAAATCTACAATTAGTTTTTGAGCTTCAGTAATTTCTTTCTGAAAAAAGAAGGACTGTAACTTCCCAAAATACATCCCTTCCTTGCTGCAATGTAAAAGAATCCAACATTGTACTTCCTCCTTAGAATTTCTGGGGAAATGCATTTTGCTGCCAACGTAACATGCTTTAACAGGCCTCCTGCTGGTCAGACCTTGTGTCCTGCTGTGACAGCCATGACCATGTGTACAACTGATTGTTAGTGGGCGATATAAATCTGATTGGAACATGCCTGTTAATTGGTTTGAGAGCTCAATATAGACAATGCTGTCTTGTAGCAGATTGTGTAGATAGGCCTAGTCATAGGGTTAATTCTGCTTGACAGCGCATCAGCAGCATCTTGAGTAATTACCCAACTTAAGTTTTCCCACAGTTGAATTGAGATCTTCAAAGACTTCTACATTTACAAGTATTATTAACCGATATCTGAAACATGATGTTCCCACAAGGGCTAATTTTTTCTTCCTTTTATTAAATATACAGGTTATAGGGTTCATTTGCTAAGTGCTAAGCCCTCAGAAGAAAACACTGCTTGTTAGAGAGAGAAAAATCTGCAGTGCTCAACCAAAACTAATGGTGCGTAATGCACACATCATTGTCTTTTTGCAAAGACTTTAAAACAAGTTAAAATTTGGGTCTGGCTCCCTTCCTCTTTCCCTCTCTCCCACCCCCACTTTCCACTTTTAAGAAAATCAAACCACTTACTCCTATGTGCAGAATGAGTAAATTGAAGACACACACAAACAAAAACCTCCTAGGATGTTGTACAATTAAGTACAGATCATTGGATACAAGACATATGACATTAATGAAACGGTATCTGCTTCAAAAATAGATTGGAAACATTCATGAATAAATTAAATCCTCTTAATGACTTTTCAAAAATGAAAGAAAACTATTTATTTCATACAAACAACTGTCTGCTATGATTCACAGTATTTAATTTAATCCTGGTTCAAATTTCTATTTTATTTGCTTCATTAATTTTGTGATTTGTCTTTTAAAATATCTTCTTTGTAACTCTGCAGTGTAGAAACAGTAAAATATTAAAGGTAACAGTTATTATTTGGTTCAAATGCCTTTGAATGCATTAAATGTTAATGTACAGAGTTAGACAGTCTTGTTAAAGATGGTATTTGCTGGGGGATCAGCGTGACAAATGGCTTTTATGGCATAAAGCAGTTCTTGTAACTTACAATCTTTTTATTTTCTTTTGTAGGTCAGAAACAAAGTTTGACTCCAATTCAGGTATGTTTAGATTTAAAGTGTTTTACTGAATGTACACTATTCAGGTTAATCTCAAAAGAGTAGTTTATCAGTTCAAGTTCAGTTTAGTTTTAAACAAACTGGGGTAGGTCAGTCTTAAAAAGGATCTTCATTTCTCACCCTCTGAAAACAGCATTGTTACTGTGAAACATTTGCTTTCATTCCTTTCATTAGTTCCGGTTTCTTTACATTTTCCCAAAAGATGATCAGGAAGATGTATCTTGCAACAGGCTTAAATTGATCCAGAAAAATTATAATACAAATAAATGATAATACAGACTAAAGCAAATAGAAGACTGAAGTTTGAGAATAATCACTGCTGTAGAGGAGAATGTTTGTCTTCCTGGTGGAAAAAAACATTTCATGGGAATTTGAAGTCAGTGCAGCCTATCTGTCAGGAAGCAGATGATTTGTCATCAAATTTTCATGACAGATGCATGTACACAATGCATGCCAGACCAGTCTGTAGAGCTCAGTTGAGGAGGATTACCAAAAGGCAGTCTCTCTCAAGTTGTCTTTTTAAAGAATTGTAATGTGTTGTAAGGATTGGGAGGGAAGTGAAGGTCAGTCTAACAGGTTAATGTGTATCTAACAAGACAAAAAACACAGGAGACGGCAAACATGAGAGCAGTTGGAGGAAAAAATCAGGCATCTTAATACCAGACTGTTACTTATTCAGTTAACTATTCCTGGGTGTTCCTTAAAGTTAAACAATATTAAATTAAGAATAGGCTGTTGTTCTGAAGCAAGTTGAAATGTCCATTGCCTGAAAACGTAATTCAAAATACATATTTTGCTAAGATGAAAAGGTCTGTTTTAAACAGGAAACCTGATACTATTTTGGCAGTTTTGGGTGTAGGCCAATGTTATCTTCTATATAGTTTGCCTAATGCAGTGATTATAATTGCTTATAATTTTATGAATTTTGCAATATATATTAATCAGGGTGTTTATGGAATAGCACATTTCCTTTTATTCCAGTTGCAGCATGATTTAGGTTTGAAATGTGAGGCATTACATTGCTTTTTCTTTCCACCTTAGATTTTATCTTTGGAACTATATGGGATTGAAATCTACAGCAGGAAGCATTTAAATAACCAATGCCTACATCTTGTATACTTGCATCATATTGCTTCTATTATGATTTTAGTCTGTGAGTCTGAGGTTACTTGCTTTAAATATTGCTTGAGTAAACTCTATGGTAAGATTGATGATTGGATTCTGACAAAACATGGAGGGGTTGCAGGGGGGATAGCTTCACACATTGCCATTACCCCCTTTATTTTAGCGCAGTCACCAAAACTACGGCGTGGAGCAGAATGCCACATGTCTCCTTTTCTGTTGAGGGGAAAATGGTCTCTGCAGAGCTTCAATTTGCTTGGTGGATTAAGCTACAATTATTTTTCTGACTCTTTTTTGAAGCAGTTCTCGTGTTAGGTGCACTATTCTGCCTGTTGCTCCCCTTGGCAGTGAAGGCAGGGGCATGGCTTTACCTAGAGAGCCCAGGGTAGCAGTTAAAGTTTGGCACTACTGCAGCTGTGGTGAGTGTCTGCTCAGAATATGTCATCAGGCCTTTCTGCCCTGGTCCCATTGTAATCTTTGCCCTGAATGCTGTACTTGGAACTGAGAATTGCTGAGGTGTAATGCTTCGGTCTCATCAGTGCTTTGTCTTTTGGCACAGGTTTCAGATAACAACCAAGGGTAGATGTAAAAACCAAGCAACACCAAAGCTGAAAACCCCCTTATCTTTGTGAGAAGTACAGCAGCCTTTCCCTTTACTGGAGAGCAGGGAGAGCACTCAGTTCTTCCACTGAGAAGCTGTTCATGACAGTCAGATGGCACAAGGACTCAGAGTTTCTCTTTTGTTCCTGATGTGTAAGAGCAGAGGAGAAGTGGAAATACTGGCCACATCTACTCAACATCTGCTACCCAAATAAAATATTACTGGTTTTGTTTCCCCACCAAAGAATTTGCTATCACTTTCCCAAACCAGACAATAAGCCCTAGACCTCCTTCTGCCTCTGAGTGAACAGGACGGTGTAGGCAGGGAGCAGGAGGATGTGTTGGTGATGGCATCCTCGTAAAAAAACCCTTTCTTTTATATGGGGAATGCAGTGCCCTATGTGGCACGATGTTACACAGGCCTTTGAAGAGCATGAATGTAGTGTTAGTTTAAAAAGGGCTGCTGGCATTTGGGTCTGTATTTATGCACCCTCAGGTTTCTTGGAGACACCTTAAGGTATTTTCACATCCCTCATTTCATCTTGAATTCCCTAGACTGTCATTCCTAAGTAAAGTAATGATCCTGCAAACCGGAGCAAACATGCTTTGTTCTCATTTATCTTATGTTACTCAAAACAGTTCAAGTGTTGAACGTGAGAATGAGGTAATCCTATTATAGAATACATTTTTTTTTCCCAGGGGGCTGTTCTATGACTATTACTTGCTCTAAATTAACTCCAATGTTAATTCCAGTTAACTTGCAAGTCTAGATGTGCCCTTAATGAACATTTATCAATGCTTATTATACTTGTCTTTCCTAGATATATTTGTGAAGCATTGAAGAATTAAAAGAAGTCTTTCTGAAGCAAGTACAAAGTCAGAAATACAGCTTTTAAAGTACCCAGTAGGCTCACTGCAAATGTAACCCTGGAAATGTTGTTCAACACTGAAATATTAGGCAAACGTTGTCAAAAGAAGATTAATTTGAACTTTAGCATTAACTTAAAAGAAGGCTGCAAAATTCCTACAGTGATGATCAGGATTTATCATACAAATAGCTATAACATCTGCAGGGGACACACATTCTTCATATCATGACTAACAGTTCCATCTGAGAAACTTCTTTTTCTCTGCTGATTCTTTGTAAGTCTATAGCTGGCAGAACTTCTGTCTCAGAGACCATGGGGTTAGCTTCATGCTGTTAGAAGATCTTATAAATGAAACAATTTTGCTTTCCTGTCATAATATGATGAATTTTACTGGTACTTAAAATAGATTTTTTTCTGACAAAGTACTTGAAAGCAAAAAAGGTTATCGGAAATTTTTTTTTCTCACAATTTGTTAGGGAACAAAGTAAACCACAAAAAAACCATGAGTGAAACAATTTTGTTCTAATTATCAGTGTTTTGTTAGTGTCTAAAATGCTTGTGCTATGTGCCTCGTTAGAAGATTTAGGAATTTAAGAATATAAGAATTATATTGGAATAATTAATAGCATTCATTTGATGAATGATAAATAGATTTTTGCATTTTTAATTTAGAGTAAAATAGGTCCTCAGGGTGCTGTTCCGTAACAGGAAGAATTTGTGCATCTCAAAAGCTGTTGCTGAACACTTTAAATCCCACCTTAGTAATAGCAAAAATAAGCATAGAAAATGCAAACTGTCTCAGCATGCTCCCTAGTCACCAGGGAATGGTAATGGTTAATTTTCTACTGCCTGCTGGGAAGGCTGGAGTTTTCTTGGGGCATCTCCTGTAATATTTGCTGTATCCTGCACGTCACTGTGGAGGTGAGACATGATAATCAAATGATAGTGTTTCCAGTGAAATCATGAAGGGCAAAAACATTCAGTTTTGTTCTGTGTTAAAAAGAAAGGACAAATTCACAGACAATATATAAGAATTCCAGTGGAGCCTTTTTTGTATATCTGTCAGTCAGACCATGGAATGTAGAAAATCAGAGAGCGCAGGGTGCAAAAGGGACAGTTGGAGAAGCACCATGCTGTAGAAACATATCTGTGCACTGAAGAAAGAGGAGTGCCCCAGGACATAGAGTGCCTTCAGCTGTGCCCATCATCTGGTCTGCCAGCTTCCTGCTTTTCTCAAAAAAGATGTATGTCCAAAACCCATTCTTCTGTCTCCCTGCTTCTACATATCAAGTGAAATATAGAGATAATGTATGTGATTTTATATCTCTGTTTGTGTCAATACTTTGGAAACATTCCAATTAGTATCATGAATTAAGCTATAATAGCTGCCCACGCAGCTAGAGGCTGTCCTCAGGGACAGCTACACACGAGCTTTTGTTGGATTCCTGCTGCCCCAGCAGTCAAATACAAAGCAAGTCAAGGAGCCCCCAACAGTTCCTGAAATTTCCTTTGCCTGCCTTGTCTGGACTCACAGTGTCAGCCAGTGACTCTGAAGGTCAATTCTCCTCTCTGCACATTGCATTTTCCACCACAATGGGTGTATCCCCATGTCTTCAGCACTGCACAATGCTGCCACCCCTACATCCCCATCAAGCTTCCCACCCTTTTCCTTCTCACCTCTTGTGTTTACTGGTATCTTTCCTTTAATGTGGCCCCTACAATGTACTAACTTGCAAGGCTACATGATTCAGCACAGGTGCTAGAGAACAGATGAAGAAAATTACGAGCTTGGGGGTGATCAGATGTTTTCCTCTCACAAATTCCTTCTGGCTACATTTCCAGATGTTCAGCAATAGGCTTTCCAAACTCTCTCTATCAGCCCTGATTTCCCCTAGCCTGTCATCAGTCCCATTGTATGAAAGTCATCAGCACAACTATTAAAAGCATAAGGAGCTCTCTGCCCAAGTAAGAGAGAAATGAATACCAAAAGGTATTTTGAAAGTGAGTAACTTTTACCGACCCTTGCTACCAGGGAAGCACAAAAGAAATGTAACTTGCCTGAAACCTTAGGTCAATGAAGCAGCAAGGTACTAAGTAATAGCATCCATTGATCTAATTTATCAAAGATCTAAATACAGATTAAGAAATCAGTTCCTAAATTTTATTGATGTCAACTTCTTCACCCAGGTTGTGTTAGAGCAGCTCTTAATTTCTTTGGAAGGCTAAGTAGTTTCAGGAACAGGGAAGAGAAGTGACATTTGGTGTTCTTAACAAAATCATGGTGACAAGTTCACCAGTCACCCTACAATCAGAGTATTTGGTTAAAAAGTATTAAAATATCACATGCAGAATCTGTAACAGGGAAAAGCAGTAAAATAAACTGAGATGCTGAAGAACAGGGATGCTCCAGAGCTTTTTGGATGAGGCAAATGACCTCTTCAGATTCTCTTTCAACAATGAGGAATTATTTCCTTCTCTCTGGCCACCACCAGTACATGGATGCTTGAAAAGGTGTGTGAGCTGGCACACAGAGATGGTGGGAGACAGTTACTGCAAAAACAGAACAGCAGCTCAGATTATCTTGTCAGTGCTGTTTTGTTCTTGGCATTAACAACTCTTCACGCAGATTGTTGGGGATGCAGTGGCTGGAGAGCATGGCCTGTTATATTTGTTCAGCAGCAAGATGAGCATTTAGAGTCAGACACAAGCTGAACCTGATGAATGTTTCAGGGCCATGCTGTGGTGTGACTTGGAGCATTAGATGGCTGGGACATCTCCCTGGTACATCCCAGGGAACTGTGTTGATGTATGGTAACTCATTATCACCTGTTCTTGTATCCCTTGTAAAGCTTGGCAAAAGTGAGTCATATTATATCAACATATAGAACACTGTTTTACTTCATGCAGGACTGATTAAAAATGTTGTAAGCATGCAGGCAATCTTGCTTTTCTAGGATTTTTAAAGAAGGCAGTCAGGTACTGGAGGACTCCAAATGTGTAACTTCCCAAATTCTAATACTGGCTTTGCAGTTGCAGATGCCTTTTCTTCCCACTTCCTCTGTTCATCTTATTTGTATCTAAGCTGTGCTATTCCTTGCTATCATTGGCATGATTCTCAGTTCTCAAAGTATTTTTATAGGAAGCCTGACCACCTCTATAAGCTGGATCTTTAAATCTAATAATGGAGAGGAACAGCCTTAAATCTTTCTATGTGAATAATTTGCATGATTTCTATTTTTTCTGAGTTTCTTGGTAATATATTCCTCCTTCCTTTGTGTACTCATTAATAGGGCTACTTAAAGATGCTCTGCCCTTGTGCAGTAGCACACAGGCTCATGGTGCCACTCTGGCATGAAGCACTGCTTAATGGAATGTGGTTAAAACTGTGTGTTAAAGGGCCTTGCTTATGGAGCCAGGAATGTAGTATCAACAAAGGCAAATACCATTTTCTATTTTTTTTGTCATATGTATACTTTTATAGTCATTGCTGCTTCTTTCTTGCTTTGTTATGAGGATCTTGCTGAGGATTTTGCAATGTGTTTAAACTGGTCCTGTAATGAGAACATTTATACTTAGTTTTTCCATTTTATTATTATTAACAGAAGCAAATTCATCAGAGTTATTTAGAATTTTTTACCCTTTCTAACTGCTGAAGACAATATTTTCTATCTTTAAAAAAATTATAAATAGCTAAAAAAAGGCTATCTTTAAGAAAGAATTTGGCAAAGTAGTCTGAGAAGACATGAATAATATATAAATCATGGGTTTGTTACATGGAATTGGAAACTGTTGTACTGAGTTAGATTATCAAATGTAAAGTAGATTGGCTGAGGATTTTTCATTCATCTTAATATAGCTGCTTCAGATAGGTTTGGTCCATTAGGAAGTTAGTCTATTGTTAGTCAGCAAATTGCTCTTTCCAGTTAGCAACACTGAGCACTATAACATCTTTACTGTTCTGGATGGCTGAATTTTATGAATACAAAAGACTTGCTAAGGCCTCTTAAAAACTGTGCATTTTTTTACTGAACAAAGCTATCTAATTACTTTTCAAGAGCTGCTAGCATTGCATTTTAGTTCAATGAATAAAATAGAAGATTTTTGGTGACACTGTTGAATCATCCTACATTACAATCTTCATAAAGAGTTTTCTGGGTCCTTTTAAATTAAAATTCGTTCAGTCAAATTAACCCTATTTCAGACTAACTGTGACAATTAAATTTGCCATTGTCTGACTGAATTAGCCAAAAATGGAGTACATGCAAGAGAAGTCAAAAGAATGGACAAGCAGGGAGGTTTCTGGTCCCAGCCGTGGCTCATTGAGATGGTGATATAGCTCTAATGCAACTTAGCTACACCATGTACAGCATAAGTCAGATGTATTGCTACCTTGCTTTATTTGTATTCTATTCATTTAAAACATGAAATGGGAGAAAATTGCCTGTCTGCTTTGTAATTTGAAAGGTGAACTATAATTTATTTGTAAGTGGAGTGTTAAGGCATTGTGCATCATGGACCTTCTTCTGCAGAGATTCTGAACAGCAACACAGGATATTGTTTAGCTCACTGCATAGTGCCAGGAAACAAGAATTTGGTAGGCAACAAGAACACTTTATATCTTAACTGTCTTCTGGCAAAGAAGCTACTGTTGTCTACTTGGGTGTAGGCTGGGATGTACAGGTTTGGCCATAGTGTGGATGGGTGGTTTCTATTTTTAGTGTTGTATGGGCATCTGCTGATCCTGTGTCATTTTCTAGCATATCTCACAGCTCTGTGCCCTGGTCAAAGTACTTTTTCCCTATGCCTTTTTGCTCCTGCACATTGTCTGTCTAGTTTGTTTACTTTGTAAGGATTTTCAGGGGAAGAGCTGTCCTGTGCTATTGAGCATGTCCAAGACCTAGAGCAGTGGAAACACTTTCTCAGTTAAGATCACCTCATAGGTCCACCATAAATTGCATCATTGGTGGTCTTTACAAAGAGTCTCCTTTTAGACTGAAGCTCTGTTAGAAAGAATCTCTGGAAAGCAATAGAAAAGGCAGCATGGTGTATGTGTTCAGCTGAATTAAGAGTATTTGGCTCAGCCTGCACAGCCACCGACACCACAAAATTAGTGTCAAGGGGATCTCAGTTCTCTGCAGAAAAAATACAATGATCTGAAAATGGTCTTCCCAGGTCCAGGATTTCTCACCTAATTGAACTGTGGGATTTCTGCAGCAGAACGCATGACTGTGGCTATAGATAAAGGCCTGAACTTGTTTGTTAAAATGCAGTATATAATAATAGTGGAGTTTGAATGACATGGAAATACAATCTGAGAACTTAGGCATATAGGACAGAAAACACTTACAGAATGTAAAACTTCCAAAAGCTCTTGAAGATTAATACTCCTATCAGTGAGATGGGAAGCAGTTTCAACTTGTTTATCATAGGATCATTCATGCATGCATTAATTTCTGGAAAAAACCCCACATATTTGCAAATGTGAATGATACTTGATATAGTGGGGCCTGGAGGTTGTTAAATGTTCTGGATGTTCGGATCAGTGCCAGTTTATTAAATCACTTTGAATCCTTCAAGATTCTGAGCAGTCTGATTGCTTCTGTAGGCCCTGAGAGTTGAAGATGCTCTAGACTTGTCATGGATCAGTTCTATGGTGCTTTCCATTATGGTGGAAATACTACTGATTCTGAAGGGAAAAGGAGATTAAACTAGAAATACTGAAGAGATCCTAATAGTATGTTTGTTAATATAGACTATATTTGGTACAATCCAATGCATTATCAAGAAAAATTGGGTTTTCCCTCCTTAAAAAGTACTCTTTTTAAGCTGTATCTTCTTCTGAATATGCTTATAAATTCCTAGCTTATTCTGGAAGTTCACGCCGAGTCTCCATTGCACCCTTCTGCAAAGTTCACAAGAAGTTCCTATGTACTTTCACTCCCTTTTCATTCATTCATTCATTCATTCATTCATTCATTCATTCATTCATTCATTCATCCATTCATTCCCACACACCTGAAAATTCTTCTTGTTCTCTTTTCTGGTGACTAATAAAAATTTTCATCTTTTATTTGGCTGACAAAAAACAAGCTGAGGAGGTTGGGTTTGGGCCCCTTTCTTCATTTGGGTAGTGACTAAGGCTGTCCTGGGAAATCAAATGCTGACTCAGTAGTTCCTAAACTCTTCTTTAGGTAGACCAGTACATCAGTCATCCTATGAAAAGGCATCCCTTGTTCCTCAAAGCACTTTCTTATTCTACCTTCTTGACAACAGATAAGGTCAAAGCAGGAGAGAGTAGAGTGCAAGGTGACAAGGTTAGTGCTCTCTGAGATACTAAAATCCAGAGATGCTACTAACTCCTACTTGTCTTCTTGTGGAGGAGGAAAGTTCTTCTGTTCATGTGATGTCCTATTAAATCAGAGGAAGATGATGAAAAATGTGGCTTCTCAGCAGAGGAGTGGTCCCACTTTTTCATCCACAGAGTCTAGCAGCTGCTTCATGTCAGCTTTCCAGTTCCACAGTAAAACCAAATCAAACCAAACGAAACCAAACATAACCTAACCTAACACAACTCCCTGGGTTTGGCTGAGGAAGAATTCCTTAGGATGCTTTCTTTCACCCACCCTGGCTTTCCTTCCCATTCTGGGAGGAGTCCGCAGCTTCAATAAGGACAGCCAGCACTAACTTAAGACAGCAATAGCATCATTTCAGTTGTGACAATGTGGAGCTGCTTGGCACTGCTGTGACCAGAACTGAGCTCAAAGGAAATTAGAGCTGTGTAAAGCCATTGGGACAAGCACCACACAGCCAGCCTCATCAGCCTCTGGGAGAGAGGAGGGGATGAGACCATGGCATTCAGTGGGTGCCCCACTGGAGCCCCCATATGCTGTGGGTCAGATGGCTCTTTGGACTTCAACAGCTTGTCTATGCGACAGGCTGCAGTCATACACCAGGCAGAAGACTATGGGGGTGTTTCTCGCCTGCATGACTTGTTGAATTTAACAGGACAAGGTGGTTATGGTCAGTATGTCCACCCTTTTTCTCATTATTTTCTCACTACCATAAAGTGCATTTTCCTGTTTTTGTTTTAGACAATGTCTCATTAAGCACATTTTGTGGTTGCATGCATGTTGTCCAAAATAGCGCATCTTCTGTTTTGATTAGCACGGTTTATGGGGTTATGAATTTGAATAAGAAGGAGATGCTAGTTAGTTATTTTTATTTCTTCCCTCTGGATTTGTTAGAGGAAAAAAAAAACTTAACATCTTGTTTGTACAAGATGATGAGAATGATATCATATAGTATTAGTTGAAACTGGAATAAATCTGTTATTTGAAAAAAATTAGACTGTACAAACTATCTGCATGATAATTATTAATGACAGAAGATTCAATAAAGATTAAAATATTTAAGGTTTTTCTTTCATTGAAATAGTGTTGTGAATTTATGACCATTAAGAAACAATATGAAAGATCTCTCAGCTTTTGCTATTTCACATTTTAGTCTCTTACAAAAACTGATTTCATGTTTTGTAGTACTAAAAGTAAAGGGAAAAATGCAAGCTGCTTTTAATCAAACTGGAATGTTCAGTGATCACCATCACAATCTTTACAACATTGATCTGAGTATGAAGCAAAGAACATTAACTTGTCTTATGTTGACTTAATTTAGTGGCAACCACAGCCTTTAAGATGTAATGGTAGACAAGTTTGTGTCATACCACTGCAACTGCCACTGTACATGTGAGCAGCCATCTGCTTAGGATTAAGTCCTAAGTCAAAACACCAATGAGGTCTAATGCTGCCAGGTTAAGTTAGACACAATTTGCACTGAGTTTTATGTGAGTAAGGGCATCACAGTCAGGTCTAATGCTAGACAACAGTGAATTTAGTTACAAGGGCTGAAAGCATTTCTGAAATAATTGTATCCCTTTGTGATTAGATCAGGAGTCTTAGCAACCTTGCTTTACACTGGGGGGTGAATTACCATTCTCTATTGTTTTGTTTGTGATTGGCTTGCCCGCTTATTGTTCTTTACAAAGTGGTCCCAACCTTTTCATCAAACATGGTCCAGGTGTCTGAACAATCTTAAGAATGTATGCTCCTCTCCAAACACTGTGCCTATCAAGATAACAGAATCAATATTCACAGTGTTTGATGGTTGTGAATAAAAATGAGGCATGTAATTTAGCACTAATCTTTTCTCTTCTTTACTAGCTGTAGCAATGGAGGTGCTTTCATTATGTCCATAATATCCTTTCAGGTTATGTCTGTGTCTGGCTTTCACGCAATCCCTGTGTGTCTGTGGAGAAATGGTAGTGTTTCATTTGGAGGGATATTTTACAAAAGCTATTGCTGTATCAGGGGAGTGGGATCATGTTAACTAACTGTAACACAGCCCTCTGAGCTTCATCTTCAGTCAGTTGGAAGAGATAAAACATTCTCAGATGAGTTCATCCCTTTGCTGGAGAAGTCTGTCTCAGGGTACACTAAATCACCCTGTTGAGTGCCCATCAGTTTTAGAGTTAGGCACGAAACTTTGACAGTTGAAGTTGCAATAGATTATCACTTGAATGGATGTGCTGAGAGTTGGGAATGAGTGGGTGTGATCCCCAAGTAATTTTCTATGGCTGATGCTGTGGAGGTGTGGTAGAAAGAAAATCATAAGTTTAAGAGGAAGACTACACAACTGCTCCCAAATTCTTCTGCTGGGTGTCAGTAAACCTCTTGTACATGGAGCTTGTTTGGAGTGTATTTACGGGAAAGATGAGTTTAGCTATGATTATTTTAGTTCTGTTTCTCCTTGTATACATTTTCATTTCCCTTTTTCTATCTTACCTTTCCTAAACAAACCCAAATATGCTTATGTGTCTCCAGTAACAGTTACTCCAGAAAATTGCTGCATTTTTATCACTTTTTCTTGAATTATGAGTAAGAATTTTCAAATATGGAAAAGCTGATAAAGTATGTTTTGCAAATTGATGATTCACCACTACTTATCTATTCACAGGTAGGAAGAGAAATATGTAACTCAAAGAGAGATGGCCTAAGGATAATAAGAGTGAATCAAAAATGTTGTATTGTATTCAATTTAGCTTCAGTCAGGGCCCAAATATTAAACTGGTTTTTGGCATGTTTCAGAAAGAATATGAAATTTTTGAAAAGTAGGAAGAGATTTTGCTGATTTTAATACACTATTGAGAAACTTCAAGAAAGTCAAAGTCTTATTCTGTTAACTGCTCTAACCAAGTTAAGGAAGGCTGACACAATAAATGCACATATGAAAACGAAAGGGTGTATTTTTAAAACATTAGCATTTCAAACCAGAAGTATTCTGTTTCTGCCTCTTACTTTTCAAGGAGGTGGTCATGAGAACCGAATTCCCCTGTTTATATTCTCATTTAAAAAGTGTTTACCCAAAAATCCATAAATCTTATTATGGATTTTGAAAGTACTCATATAGTCACTTCTATGCTATTATCTCCCCTTCACTCAGTGATTTTTTTCCCGTCACACACACTATAAGGGATTTAAATGGAGTCCCAGGAATATTGACTCACAGAGGAGTGGGATTTGAGATGTCAGCTCTCAGCACCAATAGAATATCTGGAAACCTATTAAGACATTTAGGTTGAAGAGTAGCAAAAAAGTGTGCTTGTGAATAAAAAATCTGCTGCATAAAGTACTATGTTGAGAGCATTAGGGTTCTTGAAACAACTTTAAAAGGCAAGAGAGGAAGACACAATGTTTCACTGAAATGAAAGCACTCCCTGCTTTCAAGTATAGTGAGAAAACCCTGATTGAAAGACTACTGTCAGAGATGTGCTTTGGGTCATGAGTTAGTATTAGTGTTAGACTGTGGCAAACTGAATTTATGTTGGTCATCACTTACCCTGTTAACTGGCCTTGCTGGAGAGGAAAATTACAGGAGCTCTCTTTTAAAATAATTCAATTTTCTTTGCTATCTGCATGTGTGACTGGCCCCACCATGATGATACATCTCAGTCATACCTCCATCTGTGTTGTTG
Organism: Pardalotus punctatus; assembly: GCA_013400915.1. Classification (NCBI taxonomy): domain Eukaryota; kingdom Metazoa; phylum Chordata; class Aves; order Passeriformes; family Pardalotidae; genus Pardalotus; species Pardalotus punctatus. The sequence continues at coordinate 185,390 of VZTX01013622.1, forward strand.
TGGCAGTATGATTAAACAAAGCAGCAATTTGGTGTTGAAGGTCAGCATGATGCTGAAATCTATGCCAGCAGCTTCTTTCACTCCTTTGATTCTAGGCATTACAGTATAGACCATACAAAAAGCCTCACTCCTAAAAAAGCAAAGAACTGTATATAGCAGAACTGTAATCTTAACTCCCTTGCTCTAGTCTCTGTAAAAGTAATTTATTTAATGATACATTAATGTAAGTTTTTGTGTTCCCCTTGTTTTCTTACACCAGGAAGATCTTTTCCCAAAGGATGTACTCCTGGCCAGGATGTGTAACACACCGGTTAGACTTCGTGGTGGGACATGCCCCCTGCTGGGCTCCATTTCTGGGAGGAGGGAGAGGGTACCTGACCACCTCCCCACCTCCTGTGAAGACCATATAAAAGTCCAAGTTTGAGACCTATGTTGTCATTTACTTGGGTGCCTGTTAGTATGGCACCCAGTGTGGCAAGGCAACTTGCCTGTATTTGGGTGGGAATGAGGACATGGACCTTCATCCAAATGCCCAGGGCCTTAAGATGATCAAGACAGGAGGGGACCATACAGAGATACTGTCCATCCCTGCACCCTCTACCCTCCTTCCCACAGCAAAAAGGGTTATTGGGAAACTTCAGAAGCCAAAACTCATGAAATTTCCTCTGGCACTTTGCCTCTGAGAATGTTTCTACTTACCCACAAAATGACTGAGCTTTAATGAGTTTCTCATAATTTGTACAAGCACTAACAGTGTATTTCTTTCATTCCTCTGCCGATAGTTCCTGCATGCTTTTTAAGATTTTCATAAACTGTCTTGTCCAGTGCCAGAGTTAAACCTCACACAGGTGGAGACGGACAACAATATTAAAATACCTAAATAATCAAATGTATTACAGCCTGCAGTTTTGCTTTAACATTTGAATGGGACTGTGTTACTTCATATTTAATAACATAAAGGTATTCTGTTAAAGAAGCTGAAAGAATAAGGCAGAGTGTTCACTGAATTAATAAAGATTAATAGATGAAGGGTGTGCAGTGTCATCTTCACTGCAATGTAAAGAATAAGATTATCTAAGTTATGCAGATGTTCTACCTTTAATTCAGGCTATATTTACAGAAACTTACCACCCATATCTCATTAGTTCAATGATACGGTTTATTTGTGCAAGTCTGTTTTAAAACTAATGAATGATGGGGAATTAGAGAGTTACAGAAGTGATAGCAGTTATTTCAAAAACATGCAAAGCAAGAGTGAAGAATGTTACACTCTCAGGAAACAAACTGATACTTATTGAAGCCTATGCAAATATTTAAATGATCTAATAAAGATCAATGAAGAAAAAATAAGAAAAATAGTCGCATGGAATGCGCACAGGAAAGTAGATTTTAAGCACAAGAATAGTAGAAAGATATGCTAGTACAAAGCCACATATAAAATTATTGTTTGTCCTGCTCACCCAGTTTACATATTTGGATGGATAAGAAGTCTTTGCTATATGTTGTTACTGGAGAAAGAGGTAAAATGTTCAAACAGGGGAGGCTAAAGTTAGTCCCAGAGGGTGGGGCAGCCAGAGCTAGAACTGTGATATTTTTTATTTGGGTACCAAACTTGTATATGGAAACAAGGTTGAGGACTTGTGTATCCAGGCAAATGTGTTTTAAATTGGCAAGCAGAATGAAAAGATTTGGGGTTTTTTCTATGTATTGAGCTGGGGCAGGGTGTATACCCAGATTTTTTAACATATCTTGGTATTTGAAAGGAAACATTTCAAACAAAGACTTGCAATATATGCTTGCACAATGAAGAGCGGAAAACAGCTGAGCTGCTTGATTTTTATCCAAATGCTCTAATTTTTCCAGTCAAAATTTTTACAAAATTTAATAATTTTTCATAAAGTTTTCTAGACACCTAGAGACTGTGGCTCTAGGTGTTATTATGTAGGAACAAACTAAAATTCCCAAACCTGCCATCAAGTTAAAACTTAGGCCCCATTTAATTGGATATTTAATAACTGGCACCCACAGGTTGGTTTCCTAGATTGCACAATCATCCGGCTGTGACAGCCTTTCTTTTCGGTTCAGCCCCTGTACAATGCAGCTGAACCCCTCTGTGACCCCTGGGAAATGCCAACAATAGAAATGATCAGTCATTGCATAAACAGCTCTCCAAAGGGTGATCACTTCGTTTCAGGCCTTCCTAGAAAACAATTCATAGTTTTGCAAGTATTTTACCCTTAACATTTCTTAGGGTGTAGATTAAAAATGTGTTAAGAGTAGCAGTGTGAAACAAATATTATACCAAGTGACGGTGGTGCTGAACACTGAAAAATAAAGCTTGAACATTGGAAGTTTTGCTACTGAGGCTTCTTTCTCCTCCCCACTCTACCTCCTCCCTCAAAAATACACCAATGGGATGGTGCCTTGTGCAAATGAAGCAGCATCATGCTTCATGCCAAAATATTCAGGGTGCCTTACCAGGGTGATGAGGCTCTGAAGCTGATGTCACATGTGGCCTGTACAGGTTATTAAGCTGCCTGCAAGGGAGGCAATTACATTTATAAGGTCTATTTTGGAACGTAGGTCAGAGGTCCTCAGGTTCTCTAGTTCTTGCTCTAAAGCCGGAAGCTGCAAGGCTTCTTTGGGTTTTCAGTGAGCTGCTTTAAGGGCTGTTGCTTGTGGCATGGGAAGCAAGTCATTTGTCAGACACTGACAGTGCTGTTGGATCCTTTCCCTTTCTGCAGTGATTTGGATGGTATTTTTGCTCTTCAGTTCAGTTGCTTTATAGGAAGGAATCCTATTGAGAACACCTGAAGTGATACAATTACAGCACAAGCATTTAAAACCATGGGCATGCCTCAGTTTCCTGGGGAGCTGGGAAGAAGTTACAGAGTGCACAAAAAATTTTTGGTGCAACTGCAAACCAATCAGGGTACTAGACACCCTTTACATTTCAGTGGTGGTCTGGGCTTACAACAGTCCCTTATAGGCAGCTGAAAGCAGATATTTTTTACTAAGGCTAAGAGCGCTCTGCAGCCAGAATGTATGTTATTTTGGTTGGAATCTCATAAACATGTGAAAGGTACAGAGGCAACAAGACCAAACAACCTCTGGCATTCCAGTCCTTCCCTGTTTCTGCAACTTCCATTGTTGGGATGCTGCTAAATCTGCTTTGGCCACTCAGAACTTAAGTAAACAGAGATTGTACTTGTGAGGAGTTATTTAGTATTTAAGGAAAGGTCTGAGTTTGTTGAATAGGGTTAGATCAGTACTGGAGTAGCTTGGTGTCAAAGGTTAGATTTTATTATACCTAAGACAGGGTTGGGAACTGACATACTGTAGCTTTTGAGTTTTCTTGATACGGTTTTTTTAAGTGCTCACAGCATTCTCAGGGAATGAAAAGTACAGTGTATTTCAGTCCCTTTCCAGAAAAGTGCATCCTCTGCTACCTGCTCGCTGTGAAAAGATATAGCCCAGGTAATTTAAGTTCTAAATTCACATAGTTTGCCTTTTGTAATGCTGAGACAGAGAGATCTTTGGAACTGAAGGATTTCAGGCTTATTTGAATTACAAAGGCACTGACCTCAAGCAGCTTTTTAGTCAAATCTGTTGTTTATGTGGTCAGCATGTACTCATGTTTCTGTGATACTAGTGCACAGATGTAGTGTCAAGCTGAGTTCAGAGGTTTAGTTTATTCTAACAGTAGTGTTTTTATCAGTCAGTCATCCTTGCACTCCTTGCGCTGTATTCTCACATTCTACCCTGTGTTGCCTCCAGTGCTTGTTTAACCTCTCAGTTAACTGACTGAGCTTCTTAGCCCAGAAAAAGAGTTGAGTAATTTTCTTCTGGTTTACTGAATTAAACCTTCTTCCCACAAATGATAAGCACCTGAGTAGGTGAACAGTGAGGATGCAGCAGGACTAAGACAAATGAGGGCAGGGGACAGAGAGGGGCAAGAAGCTGATGGATTGTTTCAGCCATCTTATGACACCTTCCCCTAATTCTGCCTTGTAAAGCTTTTCCACTTTGGATACAGAATATTAGAAGTTGTTTAGAACAGAAGCCTCCCATGCATCTCCACGGGACCTTCTGAGTAGCAGGTTACTGACTGTTCTGTGTTGAGTGCGTCTTTGGTGAAAGACATCCCCATGAGAAAGTTTGCTTCCAGCAAGTAAGCGTTCATATTCCTTTTGTTTAAAAAACAGGTTTTTTTAAATGGAAGATTTCCTACTGAACTCTTGTCAAGATTTTGTATTTTGCCTTTTCTGGTGAGAGTGTTTGTACAACCTTCCTTTAAGACAGAACCACAAACTCATCTCTCAAACCTAAACAAAGCGTCTGTACAGCTCCTTCCAAGGGCAAATAAAGGCTACAGTTTCTTCACTTCACATTCCCAAGCACACGCTGCCTGAGAGGAAGCTCAAACACCCAGTTTACTGCCTTTTTAAGTGAAAAACGAAAGAAGTAGTGTAAGAAAAAGCTAATGAATGGCAGAAACAAAATGGAAGGGCTGATAATGAGAAGTGGGACACATTGGATATAAAAATCATTACATCAAATTAAAATCTCATTAAAATCTCTACCTCCAGCTACTTTTTCAACTTAGCTATTCTTGCTTACTGTCTTGGTGTGGATGATGTTTCTGCTGCCTAACTGCTGTTTTGTTAAGAATTCCTGTTCCAGTCAAGACTACCCAACATGTACCTCCTCTCTTGCTTCATACCAGAGCTCTCTTGGCAGAAGTTTTGGTAGTAAGGAACCAAATAAACAATTGTGTATGAGGTGTTAATCGACTGCTTCGGTAAGTTTAGAATACCTTGCAAACTCATTTGGCACTATTTATGCCAGGTTTCAGCAGAGTTTACTTTTGAAGTAAATATTAAAGTGAAATGAGCTACAGCGCTGGTTTTGAATGTAGAGCATTATTTTACACCTCGTTAGGTCTATTTTTCCTACTAATACAGCCATGGCAATTGGACAAGCAGAAGACTGATGGGATGAACAAAAGCAGTGTTCCTTTCCTGAGCATGCCAAATCCATTCTGTAAATGTGATATTAAAAAAAAAAAAAACCCACCAAAAAAAAACCCCAAAAAACAAAAAACCCCAAACCACATGGCAGAAGTCAGGCCTGAAAAACCAGGACAACCTGCACTACAGCAGTTTGCACAAGCTCCTGCATCTCTTTACCTAATGTTTTCAGACACTAGAAGGATCATTTTTCCATGTGCAGCTAATTTGCTGTTTTACTTAGAAGGTTTCCTCAAGGAAATACACAAAATAGTATAAATGTGGTTGGATGCATTTCTGCTTTTGAAAATTTGAAGTTTTTATAAACTTTTTAAAGTAACTTGATCCTGACACTTAGCAAGCCTTTATTAATCTCTCTTAAGTAACAACTCTTATGCTTGTTTCAGGCTCTGCTGGTCCCAGAACAAGCTTATGCTGCAACAGTTACGGTGGGGGAACTGTCCCAAGCATGTCTGAGATACCCTGTGAGAATAAATTGTGCAGGGGTGGAAACTTACTCTTACTCACACCTTCACACAAGCCGCTGACCCCATGTCGAGAAGATTTAAGAGTATTTTTTTAGGGGTATCACATAGCAAATAGTTCAAGTGGTATCTCCCATCACTACCTGCATGTCTCTGGCATCAGCTAAGTGTGAGTAAACCAGCACAAGAAACAAATCATGATATGTGAACTGTTCCACACAAAAATGCACAGCTTTCACAGATGCATCGATACCATTGTAGATTTAGTGATGCTCTATTTTGATGTAATAATGACAATGTTATGGCTTTTGAATATCCCTTGGGTTTTTTCCCCTGCAGAATAAGCTTTGCAGTGCTACCACCCCTTCATACCCTCTTTTCTTTGCCTGCAAGACTAAGATATAGCTGCTGATACAAGATTCTAAAAGGCATGGGGTAACAGAGTGAATTAAACATTCCTCTTCCAGCTGCTGCTGTTCACAACACTTTTGACAGTTAAAATACATCACACATTCTCTTGTCTGTTTAATATAAACAATTAGTGTTTTAAGTGGAGTCCAGAATCAACCCCAAATAGGAGGATCCAGACAGGCAGTTCGGATAGAAAACTAAGAAATGTTCTAAATTTATATAAAAGCAGTTTGCAGTCAGTTCAACCTATGCCTAATACACTATCTACTGCAGCACATCAGAGGCTGAGAGACCAGTGGCTTGTCTTTTGAGGAAGAAGGTTCATTTATCATCTCAAAATCATTTCAGCACAACTTTTTATCTGCAATTTTTAGTATGAAATATAAAATGCTGTGGGATAAATCAGAATTAAAATATAGTCTTTTTGTTTTCATATAATGAACTCTTTGTATAATGAAATATTTTAGTCAACCGAAGACCCATTTTGGAGGAAAGCTTGTTTAGAGAGAATTCTCATTTTTCTTTTTGTCTTTTTTGGAATGAAGACATTTGAAATCACAGACCTCACTGAAGCAAGCAAAAAAAATCTGGCTTCTCTGCAGGTTTACATCCTTGAAGCTGAGGCAAACCTAAAATAACAAAAGGGCTTTAATGCAAACTCAGTTTTAGTATAGAAGCAACATCATGAAAATAGTATCAATTTTTGCAGTTTTAGGAATTCTAACATGATCATTGCAAAGTGCAATTTGCTAAAATTTATTTAAATTCCTAAATGTGAGATTTTTAAATGAAAATGTTATAAACTGAAAAAGCTCCTTGCTCCTGACAAAAAGCATTTGGGATGCAATACTATTCAGTTGTAAACCCCTTCTTTTTTGAGTCTAGGTATAGCTCCATAGCACAGAGAAGGTAACATTCTGTTCAATATTGTTTCACACAGATGGTCTTGAAATTCTATATACCTAAATTTAGACCTTTGTGGGCATGAGGATCTCTCTGGAAATGTCTCTTTCAATTTTTTCATGTTAAAATCTAAGCATGCACCTCAATATGAAGCTGGACTAGGTGTAGTTATCACTTAGGACTAAACCGTCTAGTTACTAGTATGTGTAAAATGTCTGATAGGAAGCATTTAGCTTCACTTCTGCTTGCCAAGGGAAAAGCTAAATCTTAGATTATAAACTTTACATCAGTGATTTCCCTTCATTCCTTTTCAGTGGTCAATGGCCAACTGCACTTGGCCCTGAAGGATCTACAATAATGCAAATAATGGATCATAAATAAACAACATACCACCTTTTTGAAAGGAAGCCAGGTAATTAATTTGTATTAAATTGAGACTTCCTCTAAAATGAGAAAGTCCCCTCAGCTTCTGCAGCCGTCAACTTGGTTTGCACCTTTAAAGAAAAAAAAGAAGAAGCGGGGCACAGGGAGTAAAACTGGAAACAGCTTCAGGTTGTTCAATTTCCTGTTTGTTTAAATTTGTCCTTCCTGACATGCAGATTCATCACACTTCTTTCCTGGTGACTACTTCATTAGATTAATTTAGCTAGGTATTCAGACGGATTTTTATCTTCTGACTCATAAAATTCTTGAATTCCCCCAAGAATTTCCTGTGTCTGACTGGAATTTTATGTCTTTGTAGTTCTAGCTGAACTCCTGAAGAAGCTGCTGTGCTCTGCTTTTGAGGTCTTCAAACAGCAGATCAGGAGCCAGCTTAGAGCCTGATTCCCGCTTTTCAGGAAAACTGATCCGTGCCAGCACTTCATGTCGTAAAATTGTACTCAAAAATCTTTCTTAATATTTTTAAACTCTTCCTTTCCTGACAGTATTTCCCCTTGCTACCCATGCCCTTCCCAGGTGTCCACAATATTTCTGTCCAATTCCAAAAATGCACCCCGGTGGCTCAAAGTGCAGCCTGCAGGCTGCCTCGTCAGGTTTTCATCACTCTCTTGCTATAAAGCAGAGAAGCTGAGGTTACGGGTGTACTGGGCCATTTAGCAGTTGATGAGAAATGCCTTCCCTGTCTTTTTTTTCAGTCCTTTCTGAGGAGGGTGAGAGCCAGGTTAGGCTGGAGCCCTGGTGTGTGCTTCTTTTGAAAGGTTCAGTGAATTGAAGGTGATGCGTTTTGACACGTGAGCTCCAGAAATGTTCCGAGTGACTGTACTGCCAACTCGGCTGCTTGCACAGGGGCTTCCCCTGCCTTCGCTGCCCTCTCGGCGCGGAACGACGGCCCTTCTCCGCCCTGGGTCACTGGGGCTCGGCGGTACCTGTGAATGGCTTTGACGAGGACGAAAGACGGCGGAATGGCACCCCGCCTGTCTTCCAGAAGTCTGAGAGAGGAAAGACCCCTGGTCACCCCTTGCAGTGTCGGTGTCTTGTCTTCTCTCCCGGGTCACGGTGTTTGACTGCGCAAGAACAGCCCTGAAACACGGCTGTAGGACCACCGGCATGTATTTCTCTGTCTAGCCGTGAGCTTGCTTGCTCCGCGTACATTCGCTTACGGAATCGGCAGGTGGAGACAAGAGCAAGGCCATGCGCCGTGCCGAGCCTCCTGGGCTCCCCCCGCCCGGAGGCGGCAGCCGCCGCTGAGGAGCGGCCGGGCGGGCCGGGGGCGGCCGAATCCCCCGGCGGCCGAATCCCGAATCCTCCAGCCCCCGCCCGGGCCGGGCCGGGCCTTCCCTGCGGCCGGAGCTTCTCCCCCCGCCGTGCCTCTCCCAGCCCCGGTGCCCTTCCGGCGGCACCGGGCAGGGACAGCGGTAGGGAGGGGAGCGCGTCCTGGGCGATGGCCCGTGCCTAGCAGTGGGTTCGGGGCGCCGGCACCACTGGGGAACTTGGACATCAGCATGGCCCAGAGGAGGAAGCCCAGGGAAACACAAATACTAAGCACCCCTCAGCGTTAAGAGAGTTTCCAAAGAGCGTCCACAGCTGATGTTGTGAATGCCAGCTACCGCAGTTAGCCTAGTGTTGTGAGAAGCACCGTGTAATGGAGGCAAATCTGCATGAGCACAGAAGAGTTCTCCTTGAGTTACTTGAATGCCTCCATGAGAGGCACTATGCAGCGTGTTCACTCCTTAGGATCTTGCCTCTCCAGTTTTCTCCTGTATATGGGCCCATTTCCTTTTCTGATACACTCTAAATCTTTTATTTCTCCTCTCGTTTATTGCAACAGGTTTCTTTTCCAAGCAAATTACTCCTTCATATTTCTTTCCCTAGAGTAGTGTAAAAGAAAATAAGACTGAAGCGAGTTGGATATTTATAAACCAATATTGTTTGTCTGTGAAAACATGCAGTGAGTATAATTTGACTTCCACTGTGAACATTTGCACTGTGCCTAATTACAAATGCTCATAGCTTACCTTAAAAATTGCTTCCATGTCTTGAACGCTGTGTATGGTACTTTTGTGTAAATTACTTATTTGAATAAAAAATATAGTAGAAGGCTAATGCAGAAGAAAAAGAAGACATAAAAAATGTAGTCATGAAAGGAATAGCACAGGCACAGAAGCAAGTAAGAGACCTGTGCTGAGCTGACCTGTGCAGCGGCCATATTCATTTTAGTGCTTGCTCAGTGTTTGAGAGGTTCTGGAGCAAAGCTGGGCTTTCCCCAGGCAAGCATTAAAGGAGAACAGCTCCTCATGAGATTGACTTTAACTACTTTGCTGTTTCTTTCCATGGACTGTGTCACTGATGGTGTAGTATGGCTGCAAAAACATTTCCTTTGAAAATTTTGAAAGAAAACATGGTGTATAGGAGAAACGGCATGCTTTGCTTTAGAAACTGTAAAAGGAAACAAAACATGAACATTACAATGAGAGATACTAACTTTTCCATTTCAATACTTAACAGTTTTCGGAAGTTTTCAAAGCACAAAGTTTTCCACTGAAAACTTAAAAGCAAAGGAGTGTGTTTGTGTGTGTGTGTATACATGTATATTGTTTTTGTCAGGGTTTACTGTGAAGAAAGGTCTTTATTTTCTAGTAAGCATTATTACCTACCTCCTTTTGTTTGTATAAGAGGTTCTTAAAAAGTTTTAAACCTCCCCCCAAACTAACAGCAACTCCAAACAATCTAACCCTGCAAATAATTATTTTTTTTTTTTTTTCTTTTAGGATTTTATGTAGTGCCTGTAGCTTTTGCATTCTTTTATGCATGCAGCATTGTATTCAGCTGTGTTGCAGAGACTAAGTCTTAGGCAGGGGGTAATGTAAAGTCACCCTGAGGCCTAGGGTGGCAGAAGTACCTCAGAAGTCTGCATAAAACTGCAGTGAGTTGATCCTGCACTTCCCCTGAGAAGCAGGCTTCAAGGCTAGGTTCTTTGCAGGGCTTGATGATCCTGTAGTTCATGGTGAGATGTTCACGCACTGGCATAAAAATCTTGCTCTAGAAATGTATCAATTTTAAGGACTAGCTTAGTGGCTAAGCTGTAATACTAGGCAAAGAGAAGAGTTTTACTCTCCACTTCATGGTGGCATGAGGGGCCATACTCCACCTCTCCATGTTCTCCTCCTGCAGAGTCTTGTCCTGTGGCCATATGACCCTTATGGACCAGGTGGTTTGAAGCTCTTGTCTTCACCCTGCTTTCAATGCTCTATTCTGTCAACCTTTGGCAGACATTGCCATCAGCTAACTGCCCCAGTTTTTGCCTCAGTCCGGACAAAAGCTTTCCTTTATGGCCGAGTAAATTATGTCCATTCTTAGTTGTGACCAAGTTCCCTCACCTAGACATCTCATTTAATATCTAAAGTAAACAGAAGAAAGGGAGTCATTGTCTTTTCTTTTTTGTTGTTTGGGGGGGGGGNNNNGTTTGTTTGTTTTAATTATTTTAGTAACTCTTTTTCCTTGTTTCAGAACTTTACAGCTGAGATAAGGACCTATTTGTCCAGCTGAAATGAGGAGGGTGTGCTTGTCTGCTAAAGCACTCTGTAATAGAGGCACTATAGAAGGAGGTTCAGTAGAAAGAATATAGCTCCAAAAGGAAGACAGTAAAGGCTTTGGGTTTTTTGGAATTAAAATTAATTCAGTCACCTCTGTGGTTTCAGTTTAAGTATGCAGCTGAGTTCTGGCTGTTCTTTACAAACTTTATTTCTCAGACATGCATAACAATACTAAAAGGAAAATATTTCAACAAACAAATAGTGGATGTTCATTTCTTGAAAGACCCCATGACAAATTTTTCAAATATGTATTTAATCTGTGACTGCTGTTCATTTCAGTGCCAGATGTTGATTATTACAAGGTTGTATTTGCTGGGTTTTTTTAACTTTCTCTGTGAACACACTATATTAGGATTCCAATTTTGTCAAATCACTTCCATTGTAAGGCCTGCCAGCTCTACTGCTATCCAGATTTACTCATCCTATATGAAATCTTTAGTTATTTTAGTGAATTGCACAGATATCTCATTGGTATACCAATTGCAAGATATTTTGCAATGTATACATTTGTTTTACCAATACTGCTTTTGGAGGGAAAACAAAAACAACTATTCAAAGTTGAATGCTTTGGGCTGAGGTTATTAGGTCAACAGTAAATTTTAAAAACTATTTGAGAGATTTCTTGATGGCATTTTAAAATTATAGCTTAAGGTTACACTGTTTCACACAGTTCTGTTTGGCTCCTTTGATGCTGAAGATCTACAACTGACTTATGTGTAAGATATACTTTTAAAAACATTAGCCATGATTTAAAGTAACAAGAGACACTGTTCAGATGAGGGGAGAAACCCGTCCTTTGGGAGGAAGTGAGTTAGGTTCAGTAGTTTTGTTGAACCTGAACCAAGAAAGAAACCATTAGTAATTCAATCTTTGTAAGAAGACTTGAGGAAGATCCCAGCTCCTGCCTACCTGTAGATTTTAGCAGTGGCTACATTCAGGATGTCAGGAATATTACAGAGGAAGGCTCTAAAAGAGCCAGCTTATATTTATCAGTATTTTAGAGCGCAGTGAGAGCACTAAGGAAGCAGCTAGGGCAAGAGCAGTATTGTGATACAGTTGTTAATTGCTAAAGACACTAGGCCCCATGCTTTTATTGCTCAAGAGACATCAGGGGCACTTTTGTTCTGAAAAATTCAGATGTCAAATGAAATTGTAGACGCTACGTTTCAGATCTCCCTTAACATGCATTTTAAAGAAATATAACCTCCTCCCACTAAGAAAGAAATAAATCTGGATTGCATATGCTGTTTCATGGTAAGTTGTTTGGATGCTCAGAGTGCTGTAGTGGAAGAAAACAAATACCACCTTTATTCATGACGTTCACTTTTTTTGTTTCCCAAGTGAGAAACATAAAGAAAAAAAACAGATTATGATTGTCTCATAAAAGCTGCTATTGGAAGTTCAGTTGTTTCAAAAAATTCCCTTCCCACACTGTTCTGCCAGCGTATTTGCCTGCTGCAATAGCCCAACTTTGCTGTTAGAGACAGGTAGTGTTAGAGTGAAGCTCTCTCTTTACTTTTTCTTCCAGAATTAAGCTTCATTTTGTCTTTGTGTTGTTCCCTTCAACCGCAGCCTAGCTACCACTCTGATGCTCTTTTGGCATGGTCTGCTGAAAAACAGTATCATGTTGTCCTTCTTGTATCTGGATGGTGCTGGAAAGGAGCAGCCTTTTTTCTTTTTTCTTTTTTTTCCATTGGAGTACTTATCTAATATAAGTCTGTTTGTTGGTGAACAAGAGTCTTTCAGTGCCTGATTCTGTTTCTAGCTACATTTAGGTAGATTAAGTGAACCTTCCCAGAAAGTAGTGTTACCTGATGGTAAAAAAATTTGAAGTACGAATATTCATTATTCATTCATCATCATGGAGATATTATGAAAAATAACCCAGGATGTTCTGAGCTAGCCAAAAATAAGCCCTGTATCTGTACAGGCATCCTACATAATAGCAACATGTCACTTTGTAGTTTTACATTAAACTTTTATGTGAGAAGTTACAGCTGTGGATGCTTGTGTCTTTCAGATTCTGTTTCAATAAACCTTTGAGAAAGAAAAAAGTGAAGGCCCTTCAGCTTTACAGCAGTTTCAAAGCAGAAGCTTTATTACCATTTTTAAAATTCTAATACACTTTATGTTTCTACACAGACATGTCTTCTCAGTGAAGATAAATGATGAGACTCTACCTTAAAAAGCCTTTGGGTTTTCATTAATCCGCATTAGGTTAAAAGGGAATCAGAATTCTAAAAATACAGAACATCAGAGAAACAAGGTATTTTTCAGGTCAAGGTCCTCTTTTCCATCTGGTGCCATTTGGTAGTTCTAACATCTTCCATCTCCCCCTGCTTCACCATCTGTAAATAACTCACTGAAGTAAATGCTTGGAATAATTACAGCAAAGAATGATAAAATGCAGGTTAAATTTAATCTCTTTGGGATCTAAAATGAAAAACAACTACAGACATCACAGTTATTGGAAAAACTGGAGGTCTCCAGTCAGCAGGTGTATGAAATGGGAATAATGTCAGAGCATTACATGCTTTGGGATTGCAACTGTTCTGTTAAAAAAAATGTCAAGAGGCATGTTAGTTCAGGACAGGGTTAAAAATAGCCTAGCAGGGCTGATTTTCAAAAGCAGCCTGCCGTTTTGCTTCTGCAAATAATTATAGGCGCACATTCTAACGGTTACATGTCTAAGTGGTTGCATCCATCTACTAGGAAGCTGGAGATCTAACTACAATAAATGTGTGCAAACTTGAAAAATTGGAAGGAGGTTTGAGATGCTTCTAAAATTAATTAATCAATCAGCAGCTCAACTGCTTTCCAAAAGCTTATGGGAACAAAATGTTTATTTTTATTTTATTTTTTTTTTGCATGAGGTCAGCATTGCCCGAAGAAAGAATCCTAGAGTAGCTGACAAGATGAGGGGTTTTAGAGCTTCCTGGGTTAATGTGAAAGAAACAATCTGCTCGTGTTGCAGTTTCATATCTGTATCAGGAATGCAAAAAGGAGGCTGGACTATGGGCACACTGTTTGCTGTTGCTAACTTCCTCTGGCATTATTACTACTTTGGCATCTCATTTTGACTGTTCAGTTTGTCAGCTATCTGGGACTGCTGTGTGCTTGCAGCTGTGTTGTCCTGATACCCACCTTGTGCCAGCTGCTTGCATAGGTGCCCGCTGTGGGTGGCTCATTAGTAATACAGACTCAATCAGGTACCTGGAATAGGAGGTCTGAAAGTGAGAAAGAAGATGTTTGTTTTGAATGATTTGAAGCCCTCTGCCCAGGGTGGCAAAAGCAGTATCCAGCATTGGTTACCGAACCCAGCGTTTCTCTTCCTCCCTGTTCTGTGTTGCTGCCCAGGGCAGTACCAGGCAAGAAAGCATTCTTTGATGAAGAGGCATAAACCACTGTCTCCTCTTTGCCAGAATAGGGACCCTTAATGGAAAACAAAACATTCCATTTTGGTGAGGGCATGTGGAATGGATTTTAGAAATGCTGTACAGCTTTTACAAAATATTTGGGGGATGTCCTAGAAGGACAAAGAAGGGGACGTGACTCAGTATGTGTGACACCCAGCAGCATAAGATTCTCTCTGTTACTCATGCAGGATGGAGGGGAAAAGATTTGTCAGTAATGTTCTGTTTACACATGTTTTTCAATTAAATACTTGACAGAAGAAAGTTTCATTGCTTTATTTAGTGTATTTTAGATCCACGAAAGGATAATTGTTGTATATTTGAAAAACTATTCATCTCTGTGGCTTGCTTATTAACTTATCAGACACTGGCCCTTAGGACATAGGGGCCTGACTCCCATGCAAAGGGTTGCTGGAATGAACACAGACACAACAGACTCCTATTTTAAAGCCTGTTTATATTGCCAGTGTGGTGCAAAGTGGTTGTGAATCTAAGAATGAACCCATGTAAAATGTCTATAAGGCAATAAAAATTGCTGGCCGTTTCTGTGTCATACTGCCCCTCAAACTAAACTTTACGTTCAAGGATAAATGTATTCACAAATCTTAGCTGCTGTTCACACACACGAAAGTGTTAATGTAATCTGAAGTTGTTGCTTCTTGTGGGAAACTCCTCCCACCCTCATCTTGTCTCTTGCGATTACCCTTTGCTCCTTTCCTCCAGAGGCTATTTCTTCCTAGCTGGTATGTTTTACCATCCTTCAAAAGACAGTGGCCTGGCTCCTGCTGCCCATCAGCTGTGGGCTAGACCTGGCAGAATGCCATCACCCAAGGAGGGTTGAGTCTCAGAACCAGGGTTTGCAAAGGGTCTTCTCCAGTGCTCAGCTTCTGCAGTGCTAAGGGTTACTATTTCTCTCTCCCAGTTTAGCAGAAGCACAGGAGATCCAAAATGGTAATCTTCACCCCTGTCCTTACAGGAGCATGCCCTTAACATAACCTTCAAAGGTGGACTGAAGCTTTAATGCACAGCTAAGAGCAGTCTAAAATGTAGAGGTAGCCAACCATTTTGCAGCCTTACAGCAGGAAGGAGGCAGGAGGGCAGGAGTGAAGGGGCTGCAGCCAGAGGGACAGGTGAGGTAGCCTGGGCCTGCAAAGTGGAGGCCACTTCTGGGTCATTTACTGCTTATGGAGACAGAGAGTGTATGGCTGGCTTTCTACACCACTGGGAGTTGCCTGATATGCAGGCAAGCAGACTACTGCTGCTTCAGCTTGTTCCTGGCAACTTTTGAAGTAGACAAAATGGTGAGAGAAGGCTTAGCAAACTATCAGATGGGTTTTCCATTAGCTTGAGAGAGGAAATGAGACTGCAAAAGGGGATTGATTTTCTGGTGAGTTTGGCTCATCAACTCAATGAGCAATTCACTCATCTTCCTCTCAAGGTCAACAGAGTGACAGTGTGTCTCACTGTGTCCTTCAGGGCCTTTTCTGTTCCAGGGTTTGCTCAGTTAACCCTCACATAGTTAGTGGTTTGTCCTGGGAATGCTGGTGCCTGGCCCGCCATGTTACTTGAGAAGATATGGCTTGGCAGAGAGTTAAAAATCCACATTGTGGAGGTCTGTTTCCTAGTCCCTCTCTTGGGGACCATTTGTAGCAGGGGTGGAGCCTTTGGAGCATGTGTTGCGTGTGGCATGAACTGACGGCCTAATCTGAAGTCACTCCAGTTGGGTACAAAGATGACTTCAGGAGAAATTTGCCTGTTTATATAGGTTTCAGATTACTTCATTTTTCAAAAGTGCATGGAGTGCATCCAAAGCAAATAATTTTTCTCTGCTGAATGGGAAGACCAAAAGGAGAAGTCCGGAGAAAGAAGGATGGATGGTCTTTCTTAATGTCAAAGCTGACATAAACACATCTTCTACAAACTCTTCTCACAAGATAATTTTCTCAGCAAGACACAGATTGCTTCAATATCTGTGTTGCAGTCTTTGAAGCTTCCCCCTTATTGCTATAATGAAGGAGGCATGGCTTTCTTTGAGAATTTCTGCAGCCCTGAAGTTTGCCTTCTCCAAAAGCTTTCATGTGATCAGATAGTTAGCTGCTCTAAGGAACTCACTCTTTGAAACTCTTCTGCCATCACACAAGGGCAAACTGGTATGTCCATTTTGCAAAATCATTAAATAAAAAACCCCCAAAAACAGGCTTCATTCAAAATATTCTGACTAGCTCTATGTAAGGCCTCAATTTTCATTAGACAGGCCCAGCTAAGAAGATGAAAAATGGTGTTGGAAAGGAGCCACCAATTAGGAGACATCAGTTTTTCTGTCAACAGGATAGTCCCTTTTACAAAACTTGTCATATTTTTAGTCCTTTTCTGTTTGTGAAGGTAGTTGTTTGACAGCAATATTTTGCATGAGGGGAAGAACTTATAATTTTTTTTTTATAGTTATCATTGCCGCATTGTTTTGAATTCCTCTCTTGCAGGATATTTCTTGCTCCTCAGTCCACCTGCTGTCTGTAACTCTTTCGTTTGTAATACTTGGAGAGAGTGGGATGACTTTTCTTATTTTCGCAGTGAGTTCTGGGGTGGAAACACTTGTGATGGTGATGCCTAAAAGACAGGCTACCTGAAACAGGCCAAGACAAATTAGGAGTATAAAAGCAGACAGATTTATTCAAGGCCTGCAAAGGCCTTGAAGGTACATTCGAGCAAGCAAAGTCCCCCATCGGGGAATACACCCAAAATGGACGACCGGTCATGAGCCCTTCACCTTTTATAAGTTCTGTGCCATTAGCATACTGACCCTTAATTCTCCAATCACACCCTCAGGTGATGATGTTATCTACCCTGGGCACGATCCTTCTATACCAGAGTAGTTGACATATTTTGGGGCTCTAGGGCAACGAATATTTCCTTGAATCTGTATTCAGAGAGCCTTGTTTTGGCTAAAGGTGCTGGGAACAGAGGACTTTAGCACTTTGTAAGAAGCACAGAACTACAACAAGTTACAGATACATGAAGACTAAAATGCTAGTCATAATGAAAGCATCAATGGTAGTAGGCACCTTGGGAGTATAGGACTTGTGTCTTGCAATGCCTTCAGGAAGTGTAGAAATGCTACTGTATGTGTGTTCCAAAAAGGAATAGAAACATATTTCTGAGCATTTCTTTGTTTAAAAAATGGTGCTTATTGTGCTTACATCCTAATAAATGTTCTTCCATATTTAATAATCTAAGATACAACTGAAGACATACGGATCTTTTTCCATTTTACACATTTTCTCTACCTGTATTCAGAAAGGTTGATAGCTTCCACATCTCCTTGTACTGTATAGAAAATTTTACTCACTTTTCTTATGGAAGCTGTATCCATCCTTTATTCATCTGCATGCAGTGATTCTCAGCTGCTGCTGTGTTTCTTAATAGTTTATTGCAAGTCATTTTATGAAATCATCAGTAGCAAATGCTTAACAGATTTTAGGAGAAGAAACAAGGAAATTCTTTATTCTTGGGCGTGTAATACAGGGAGAGAACAAGAGCTGCCTGTGCTTTCTGTATTTGGCAAGAGGCTGAATGAGAAGGACAGATAGCTGGTGAGATTTCAGACGGGCACTGGTAGATGCTGACATGACCTTAAAGCCTGTCAGGTGCTTATGTGGGAGCCCTGCTTCAGGAAATGGAGCATTATGATGGCTTTTGAAGAGTGGCTGAAAAGTTACAGCTGTGTAATGGGTATCTTCTGGGTCACTGAATAGACCTGCCTTTTTAACCTGTGTTGGGGAGAGGGGGAGACTTAGTGTGGAATAGTTGAAGTGTGGAACATCATTATTTTGGTAAGTGGCCATTACTGATAGGTCAGGAATACATCTTATCATCATCTGGTGTCAGATCATGCAGCTTGGTGCTCAGCTATCAGCTGCATTGAACATGTGCATTAGTGAGTGCAGTTGTTTTATCCTGGATGCAGACCACATGCAGACCAGCCACTAGTGTCTAGTATGGGCATAGTTATGATTCCACCTGTCCATGTCTGATCTGAAGCACTCGTTACTATTTTGACATGAGACAGAATAATAATCATCTCACTGCTTCTGATATATGATAGTTCAGTGTCTGAACACATCCTTCTGGTTTTGCCTTGGTGAAGGCAAAGGTTAAGGCACGTTTTGGGGCTCTAAATTGCAATTTCCCAGCTCTTTTTTTTAAGTACTTTTATATTGCAAAAGCAAAAGCCTTGTTGTTTATCTTTGGGGTGGAATTTGTGGGTTTTTTTTTAACTGGTGGCTAAAACTGAATTGGCTTACCTGGGACCTTTGTCCCTGAGCTAAACTGCTATCTCTGCTTGTGGTGGAGTGCAGGAATCCCTGCGAAGATGGAAGTTGGGTAGCTAGTGGCAGCTTAGTCCTTTCCTATGAACAGCCTTGTATTTGGAGGGGTAGTTTTCCAAAGTATCTAAGTGATTTCAGATAAAAAGTCTCCATTTCATTATTTGCATGCTCTGGAGTGAGATGAACATTTTTGAACGTGTGATTCTGTCCTGCTTTTTGCAATGCTATTTGCCACAAAGACACCCTCTTTTTTTACCTGTCTTGTTCCTCTTTTCCAGGTTGGCCTTCCTTTTATGATGTGATCAGTCCCGATGCAATTACTTTCAACGATGATTTCTCCTATGGGATGCATCGGGTTGAAATATCCTGCAGTCAGGTTAGTTTATAGCACACACAGACCATTCCAATGGCAAAGGCTGCAAAAGCCATTACAGTGTGCTGTACTTCCCTTGAGATTTGCAAACCTTTCAGTTCTATTAAATAGTAATCATTGTGAGAGAGCACAATGGGTCGTAGGTATAAAAGCTGGGTGGAACGAGCTGAAGGCACAACGGGATCGTTGGAATGCACATTGTTGTCTCATGTGAGATTTAACAGAGCAGATGTAAATGGTTGGACTCGGTGCTGAATTTACAAAAATAGTCTTCCTGATGAGGGTCCCTTCAAAGGAGCTCCTGAGCCTGAGCCTGGCTGACTGACTCCACACGTGAGCAGTTGAGAGAAGTTGAAAGCAGTGGAGCGGCTGTCTGTGTACTGATTCCATCACTCTACATTACTGTGCATCCATGCTAACTCATTCCCAACACTCATTCCCAGCGCGGTCCTAATGGCTGCCTCAAACAATCCCATCTGCCGTAATAAATGAAGTCAGTAGTCATTCAAAACATGCCCAATTTTTCCGTTATCTGTCTCGTTCTAATTTCTCTCATCCTTTGTGCTGCCCTCCTTTCTGTTAAGGGAATGGCATAATCATTTCCTAGCAAACGGGGAAGCTGCTGCATTGGTGTTCAGCAGCTGTACCAAGCAGCTTGCAGTCCTCTAGCTCCACATGCTCAAACTCCTCCTGAGCGAAGCAGCAGCTTCATTTGGGCAGTGATAATTTGCTGTTCTTCCAGACAGTGTTGTTGGAGAGGTAGCTGATTTTATCCCTGACAATATGCATCCTTACTAGTCAGTCAGTCCTCATATATAAGCATCAGAGGGAGTTAAGAAACTTCTCAAGAGTATCCATTACCTTCAGTCTGCATAGAGCATTTGGCCCAATATGTTAATGGCCAAATTAGTGTGTCTGCTAATTTGTCATGTGTACTACATAATTCTGGAGTTTTTTACACTGATATGCTTCAGAAGATCCATTCAACACTTTGTGGGAATATCTTCTTCCCTAAATTTACTAGCAAGGTAGCAATGAGACTGCAGATTGGGAAGCTTGTGCCTTACCAGTGGTTACTGACATAATCAAAAATGCAATCCAGTCTCTTTAGCTCTGCTTAGTAGGCCTGAATAATTGCTAAAATCTGCTTACTGCCAACCTCCTTAGCCTGTGTCTGCTGACACACTTCCAGAGATGGACAGAGCTCCTGGAGAAGCCCAAGGAAGCCTGTGGTCAGGCCAAGGAATCTGGGAATACCATTTATCTGTTGGCAAACAAAATAGTGTTAGCAGACCTGAGACGAGCAAGATTAGCAGCAGTCACATGTAGACACCATAAAATCAAAGCAAAACTAAAATATGAATTTGAAGGAAAAAATATGACCAAGGTTGCTGTATAATCCAATAGCAGCTTCCTACCAGCTATTCCAACTTCCTGGGGCAATAACCCCACAGATGATCAAGTCACACGGCAAAATAGCTTGAGGAGTGGTGAGCATCTTTGCAGCCAGTGCTCAGCACCACTAATACTGCTGCATTGTGTATCAGCCCTAGGAGCGTGAGTTTTTTCTGCAGCTGCAGAAAAAATGCAGTTTTATTGCAGCTTGCAAAGCAGTGGGATTGATATGGTGGACCTTGGTAGAACTGAAGGGAAATACCATCTCCCACATCCCAAACCTTATTAATCCTTTGCAGTTGAAAAAGTAGTTGATTTTTCTTTTGAAGTATTTCCCACCTGAGAGAATTAAAAAACTCTTTTTTAATATTCTTCATTATAGAAAGCAAACACAGCAGAAAAAAATATTGTAATATTAATCAAATACATCCATGGGATTATCCTAGAAATAACTTCCACAGTTTTTTGGAAACGCATCACCCTGGGTGTATTTAAAAGGTCAGTGATTAGTGACAGGTAGAAGTTAATACAAACGCAGTTGACGAATACTGTAAAACTGGTTGCATCTCTTTTTTTCCTCTGTCCTGTTCTAGAGTCCCATCCCCTGTGGTCTGTCTAGCTACTATTTGTACCTGTACAAGTCAATAAAATTCCGTATCACAGGAGTAGTGTTTGCACACCTATAGCTTGGACTCTGCACTACAGCAGCTGACTGCAAGCTGCTTTTCATGCCTCCCAGCAGCATATTAGAACCAGGAGGCTTGGGAGATCCAAGCATACTGACAGCAGTGACCCCCCTTTCCTGCTCCCAAGCACATACTTGGAATGCTTTAACCATTTCACTGTCCCATTGCATTCTGCCCAATATATTTATGTGCAAGGCTGTCACAGATGATTGTTTCTTTTTCAGAGGCTTTGCAGGCATGTATATATGTCCTAGAAAAATGGGTAGCACCTATTAGGTGTGGGGAGGACAGTAAAGTCAATTCATCCTTTGTATTCTCAGCTGAGTGCCAGGTTTCTTATCCTGGGATACAAAGAATTGAATTACATTTCTGTTTAGGGCAGATGAGTTATAGAGTCCTCTACACAGAAAATTGCCACATAAATTTTTGGTGAGGGGTAGTCTCAAAAGGTAACAAATTTTGCAGTAATTCAATGCTGGTGTGATTCTGCCATCACAAAAAGGTGTAATGAGACTACCTTGGACTCTCACACAGCTTCTCAGGTTTTGTGAGGAAAACGTTTTTGATAGATTGTCTTTGTAGTCTGTATGTGAATATATTACTCCTACAGACCATTTCTCTCTACAGTTTCTCTTGTTCTGTTTCTGTCCAGTAGAGAGGGAATGATTTATCTGTTGTTAAATGTTAGCCTGGAAAAAATCTGTTTAACACTTCCAGCCAGGAGGTTTTGAAGCACTCTGAGTTGAGATGAGATGATTTAATTATGATGCTGAGCATTTAGAAAAATACTCTCTCTGGGACACTTACTTTTAAAATTTTTTTCTCCCCAAAGATATGGTTATCATCAGGTGAAATGCTTCCTTGTTAGATACCCCACTTTCAGAAACAGGTCAGGTTTACTGTGCACACTAACCTAAAAAAGGCCTTCAGTATAAAGGAAAATGAAAAAAAGAATAAGCAGTGGATAATGAAGGAAAGGGTGGCAAGACAGCAGTCTTTCGGGAAGAAGACTCGAAGCTTAGTTTTCTCTAGGTCCCATTCAACTTAATTTTCCTTTTACTTATTTCCTATGTTTTGTCTTCCTTCCTAACAAAGCTGAGCAGCTGCTGCTTAACCCAGTCATCCATGCCATTTTCCATTGCCTGGGGGAGCTCATCCTGCTGATAGCATGGGCTAGAAGCCCTCAGTTGTTATTGGGATTCTTGTTGAGCTGCCCTGGCTGTCTCAGTGACACTTTTCCAGGAGCAGGGAGCCTGCTGTGGAATGTGTCTGCATGGGTGTGACCAACAGGTGGGAGCACTGAAGCTTCCCATGCCTACCTGCCCTGCTCCTGGAGGCAGTGAAGATTATTGTTTCAGCTGTCATTAAATGAGAAGAGTTCCTGTCCTACCTAGCTGGTGTGAGAGCCTCCCCCAGCCTTTCGGTCTGTTGAGAGAGTTTAACCTGGAGGCAAGATTTTACCTGCTTCTACAGATACCCTTCCTGCTGCTCTGGTGAGCTAAAGACCATAACAGGAGGAGAACATTAGCAACACATTAACTGCAGGGTAGAGATTTGCCATCACTAATTTATTCACAGGTTGTAATAATCAATTTTGCCTCTATGTATTTGGAATACTATGAATAATAAAATGTTATGAATAATTTGCAGTCTTTAATTTTTGCTGTCAGACTGTGAGCCCACAAGCAGGTCTCTGATCTCGATTACATCATTCCAGCTCTCACTGAGATCACCTGTTGATTTGAAAGGCTGAGGCTCTTTGTTAAAGCAGCATGACTTTCCTGTTCAAGATAAATATTTCTCCAGCGCAAGGTTTTATTTTTTTATTTCTCGTGTCAGACTGTAAAAATGAACTTGTGGAATTTAAATTACTAATTACAAGAAGTTCTTATTATCCAGATAAATTGCCAGCCATAATGTGCAGTGATAGTAATCTTAATTTTTGAGTAAGGAATAGTAGGGTTAGCTTCTTCAAAATATTGTACTTGTAAAGCCATCCTTGTAAAGCAAAGGACTATTACCTTTCTTACAGATGGGATCAGTAGTGTTCACCCGGAGTAGCACTGCAAGTATTTGGGTCTGATTCATACAGAGCAAAAGTGGCAACAGACCATTTGTACTTTCATATTTCTTACAAAAAACAAAATTCAGCATAATTTATAATTACTCCAAGACAAAGGTTATTAATTAAGATATATTTTACATATCTACACTACAGGTCTTTTTCAGTCACTTGTCCCTATCTTGTATATATTACGGAAATTATGATGAAGTGAGTAGGCTGAACTCAGTCCCCTCCAGGGGCAAGAGGTGTATCCAGAAGGACCTTGATGCTCAGAAGAGTGCCAGGCTAAAGAAAGGGAACGGGGAAAAAGCGTGAGAGCACACTCCAGAGAGTATCTTCAATATTTTAGGTCCTTGCCAGGATCACCAAAGAGTTTAATGTTTTTTTACTAAGGGGTGTAGCAAATGGCTGCAGGCTGAGGAGAGCCCAGGGCCCAGGCTGAGGAGAGCCCAGGGCCCAGGCTGTCCCTTTCTTACAAGATATTCTTACATCAGTAAGTGAAACATGGGCGGTGCTGCCCTCACCACCCTGTTTTTAACTGAGTTTCTGCCATGAGATCATTACAGAAACAGGCAACTCCTCAATGGTGGTCCAACCAAGCATACGCAGTGGCATGACAGGAAACACCCGGGAAATTTGGGCTTGGAGTCTTAGGCGCCTGTGGTATCTCAAAAGATCATCTTCCTGGATCACTCCGGCAAATAAATGTAGATTGCAAATCCCACTTGAAACAGCGGTGCAAGCACCGGTGTGCTTCTTTGGAAGCAGCTGCTAGTCATTGCTTAATGCCGCAGTGATGCCATCGATCTGCACAGAGACAACACAGTGATATTCTGTTATGTTTTGTTTCAGTGTGGTGCTCACCTGGGGCATATTTTTGATGATGGACCTCGCCCAACTGGCAAACGGTACTGCACAAACTCTGCTTCATTATCTTTCAAGCCAGCAGACAAGAGCAACGCTGGAGAAGGCAGCAGTACCACCAGTTCTGCCCAAACAGGCAAAGCTGAGCTGTAGGATGAAGCAAAGCCTGTAGAAAACTGTGTTGATCCCACCCAGCTTACAGGGAATGTTTTCTAGTTTTCAAGTTGCCTGCTCTCTTATATCCTAAGAATGTTCAAATGTATGAAATCATTTTTCACCATCCTTCTTCTTCCTCACCTTTTTGGAATTGAGGCCTTGCCTGCCAGTGCATTTACTATATAATTTGATTGAAAAATGTGTTGACTGAGTCCACAGGTTTTCTTTTTCCTTCTTTTCTTTGAGATTGCTTTGGGGAATCTTTAAATTGAGAGGCTTTGACATCTTTAATTATTAGTTTCTTCTTAATGCCATGTTACTCTAGGTTTAGCACTGTTCCTTTTTGTGGGAAATGGGGCTTGTGTTTATCTCCAGTCTATAGGAAACTTCTGGGCATAAGAAAATCCTGAATTCCTAGCACATCTCTGCTTTGTTCTGACTTGTGAGGCATGCAGCCTTTGGTCATATGTATTCAACCATCTCCCAGCATCAGCCGCACCTTGCAAAAACTTGTAGTTATGGCTGTTCCTTCCCAAGTGAAAGAGATGGATGAGATGTTAAAACCATCCTTTGGCTAATTTACTGCCAAAATTTCAAGGGTGTGGTTGAGAGCATGTAAACATTGTCTCAGCATCTGTGTTTCTCCTTTGTTTGGTATTTAAATCAAGGTTTTAACTAGTAAGGCTAACTTTTGCAGGCTACTAATGAGGCTTTGTCTGTTTGCGAGGCCTGTTCAACAAGTGTAACCCGAATCTGAATTAAAGTTGAAATCTGCAGGGGGTAATTATATGGGCAAGTGCAGAGATAAACTTGCAAAGTGAAGTAGATGAAGGATGACACTAGGCTCTTTATCTTGTCAGTTGCTACCAGGATTCAGAAACATGACAGTTTCTGCTAGAGGGGACTTTAGGAATGAATGCAGTAGAAAGAGGGAGACCCTCCTGATGTATCCAGTTTTAAAGATTAGCTGTTCTGGATGCATACTGCACACAAGATCCAGCCTTTAATTTGTGCAATTGCGATGTAGGACTTGAGTGACAGCATTGGTGTAAGATGTGAATTTGAGAAAAGCCTGTCACAGCTCCAGAAATTTTCATGTAGCAAAATTCACTGTCCCATAAGATGTTTTGCACAGCTGCTTTTAGATTTTGTTGAATAAAAGTTAGAATTGTGCATAATACTGTTCTTTAAGCTATACTATAGAGCATTTGCTAACACCACTTTGCCTTTAAACACTGAGAGACTTAATGAATATGGTATTTACTTTTACTAGCAAACTTTGTGACTAACGTGTTTGGATCAAATTTTATTTTTAGTAGGAACAAAGCAACCACTGATTTTTATGGAAGCAGGATTGAGGTTTTAATGTCAGTGATAATAAACATATTATCTGAAGTTCAAACACCCTTCAGTTAAAATATAGCTACTGTGAAAGCATATGGAATGGTCAGAATTGCCCTTTTTTAGCAACATTAGAGAGATATGAAAAAACATACTGCACCTTAACATTTAATTGATGCAAATAAGGATGATAAATATTTGCAGATAAAACACTTGGGCTCTGCTGCAGTGAGCACCTACTCATATGAGTATTCCCCCAGATGTCATGCAAGAAATTGCTCTTCAGCTCCAGGAAAGGCTGTGCAGATTGACCTTTGGTGTTTCAAGGCAGTCAACTTTCTCTTAGTCTTGTTCGGTTTTAGCAATTTCTTCTAGAAGGACTGCTTTTATCCCTTGCTTTTATTTAAAGAATAGTAGGTTTTGTCTACCACATTTTCTGACATAAACATTAAAAAGGCAGCATCTATAAAAATGTGGTACATAAATACGGTTTAATTCAAGATTGCTATTTGATTTAAGTATTATCAAATTTCAGTATATTCCTGCCTTATGTTAAAGAAATATATTACTTAAGCTTCAGAACACAGTAATGTATGCTGTCCTACAGGAGATTTATTTTTGCAGGATATGGAATGCAATGAAATGAGTTAATATGGTGAGGTGTATGTGATCTCTGGGAGTTAGATCATTTAATATAGGAAATGCATTGTTCTCATGCACAAGCTATACCACAGCGCAGTGCAAGATAAGACAGATTTCCTTTTATTGCTCTTAGAAGATACTAGTAAGGGCTAGTATTGAACCCTCCAAATCTGGTTTGGTCTGATGATGATTGTGACAGAGGAAACTTGGGAGCTGAGCACAATGTATAGAATAATAGAATATTTCTGTATGTTTAAATTTTGCACTGTCTAGATGCTTATAAAAACTGAATGCGAACTGTGTAGAAATAGCAAACTATATTTTCTAATATCTCTATTTTACTCAGATGTTTAAATGAGATACCTTAAAATTCATGTAAGTCACACGTTATTTATATATACTATATATATATAAAATTGCACATTTTTATATATATATATATATATGTACACACATATATATAATTTGAGTATAATTTTAGCCTTCTCTACCTTTTTAATAACTAAAGCCTTTCCATAAGAGGGTTCAATACTTCTAAGAAATCAAATATACATTTTTCAAATTAAATTTGTTTTCATATATTTGCTGTACACAAATATAAAATAAATTTCTTTATAAATAATTCTGTTCTGCTTCCTTATTTATCTGGTTTTATGTCCAGTTTCTGCATCCTTCACTGTAGCAAGTCTTAGGGAATTGCTTTTACTTTGCTTTCCCTTAATTTACTGTGAATATTACATATACAATACCTTATCTCCAGCAGGTTTCTGGCAGGGACACAGCACTGCAGGATACCACTTGTCCTTGCACCTACCAGCTTTTGAGAGACTATCACAAACACCCACGTCCCAGCAGAGCAAGGAAATATTTAGAGAAAGGCTCAACTTTAACTTAGCAGAAGTTTTAGCCTCTTCCAAAAGATCCAGTGTAGGATGTGGTGAGTTGCAAGCAAGCATATCATAGGAGTCCTGCAGTGCCCAGGCTCCATCTGCATTGGAGAAATTTAGCTGGCAGGTTGGTTTCTGCCAAAGTTTCTTCTCCAAGGATTCAGGTTCGGAATACTGCACAGACAGCAGGTTAATGCCACTTGGTAAATCAGCCCTGCAGTCGGTTTTTAAAGATAGGTGCAAGGGAGGGGTAGAAGGTGCAGGCTGTTTTTAAACGGGCGTCCATGTTTGTGTCTATGGGAGCCAGAGAGTTACATCAAAACTAAATCCCTTGCTAACTGTTCTCAAATATTTCCAAGTGTCCAGATGACACAATGCAGATTTATTTTACAATTTTAGTATAATCCCTGTTGGTCCAAAAATAAATCCCTTGGGACTCTCTGTGTCCCACCCATCCATGGTACTTCCCTCTCAGAACTGTAATAGTTTGATTTTTCTGAAATTAGGTACTAACTTGTACCCACTAAAAAGAGATGCAGAGCTAGATGCCCTGTGGTGGCTTTGCCCTGTGCTCCCAGCATAATCTGGCCAGTCTGTCAGCACCCAGAGGTGCTGTCCTAAGGTAGACCTTTGGAGGCATTCAGTCCTTTTGCTGGTGCTGCCCTGGCAGCAGACACTAGGGGTGGCTCTGTGCTCCAGTCCAGCTCAATGCAGGCTGTGTTTTGCAGTGCATGGCATGCAGTTTTTCTTGACACACATGTACCCTACCACATCAAAACCAGAGAAATTTCTCGTAAGAGACACTCTCCTACTGTTCCTGCTGTTCCCCAGGGTGCTCCAGCCACAGGGTGGGAGAAGTGGTAGTGGCAGAATAAGCCACGCAAGGCCAGTTAGCCATCTGCTTTGAGATTCTCCTGTATGTAGGCTTCCATATATAAAAGACACTTGAATCATGATCCTTTTTCACAAGTTTTATCAGGTCTCATACACTAAAACAAAACCCCAGTATGTGTATCTGAAATGCTTAAAACTGAGGCCTTAACACAGTGACTATAGCACATAAATAAGACAGTATCATAAGTCAGGGTTTCTGTCGGGGTGGCAGCAAAGAATACATTGTCACAAACATGATGCCAAGTGTGGATGCAAATGTCGGTTCTCAATTGTACTGAATGGTCTCAGTCTTAATTTAGTTAACCTTGTTTTGCAGTCCATTTACCCAACTGAATTTGTGTTAGACCTTCTGTAATAGAATTTGCACTATGTATTCATTTTTTCTTATTGTTCATTATGCTACAAAATGTCTGTGGTTAATGTTGCTGCTTGGCCAGCAGTCATCTTTGTCTTTCACCCATGATCTGGGAGGGAATGTGAAATACATGACACAGGCTACTTTTCTGGTCTTAACTCAGCATTTCAAAATCATTCCCTCTCTCTTCCTATCCCTGAAGGAATTTAAGGATGAAAACAAAACGGATGCTTGCACTTTCTGCATTGCAATCAGTGTGGTCTATACCCACTTGTCTATAGAATGAGTGGCAGAGTATTCAATGGCACCAGAAGCAAATTTGCCAGCTTCAGAGTTCAGTAGAGTAAAACAAAATGTTGCTTAGCACATTGGGAAACTGAATTAATACTTCTTGTTTTATTGACTATTAAAATGAGGCCACCTACAGGTCCCACAGTAAACCTGCAAAAATGTCTAATCCTGTATATGTGAAGACCTGCATTCCAGTCTGGCTTGCTCCCACTTTGTTGTAAAGAGAAGTCATACACTACAAAGCCTGACTAGGCTTTTCAGACCAAAGACATGACAGCAGCCAACAACTGTATTCCTTTTACAATCACTTTAAAAAAAAGGTGAGACAATAGTTGCAAACATACCCCAGTGAAATCACTGGAACAGCCAAACTCAGAGCAGTGTAGGCAGGTGACACTCTGAAATCCCTATACATAGGCTACCAGTGTAGTGTTATGTGCACTAAGCAAAAATTCTCAGTTATGTCCACATGTTTTTGGGATTGGGACCCACTTGAGCAGCCAAAATTAAGCAGGAAAAGTACACTCAGAAGCCTTCCCCAAAGACCTCCTAGGACTTGTAGCCAGTCTTCTTGGACATTTTGCTTAGCCAATATAGCCAGCAGAAATGAGAAACAGTTCAAGAAAAATAAAGACAGCAGGCTTCCATTTTCAAACTGCTGTTCTACTCCTTAGCTTGCAAACACTTCAGACATTTCACTCTGCAGATACCTTAGCCAATGTGCTCTCAGTTGTTGCTCTTTGTAATTTTGGTATAAATGATACCTGTGTTCTAACTTCTTTTAGCCAGGAAATTTTTTTGTCCTAATGCAACAGGTCTGTTTCTATCCCCTCCATTTTTGGTTGCTGTGAGGATTTTCTTCTCTTTTGTTTTTCAATAGCTGACATTCCAGACAATGGCACATTACTATTTTCTTTCACCGTGGAATAAAAACAATCTAAACTATGGTTTCGTCTTGTCTTAGACCTTGTACTTCTCACTTCTTGTATGCCCATGTGAAAGGAGTATCTGTTCCCCAAAATACAAGCAATTGCCTGTTGGCAATATAAGAACCATGACAAGTTGTGTGTGCTCACCTGCTGGGAAAAGTAGCAGTTCTTTAGAAAAGCAAATAAAATACATCTTTGTTAGCCTCTTAAAGAGGACAAGTTGGTTTTGTGTGTGGGCTAGTTAATGTTCATGTTTTTCCAGGCCGTCCTAAAGCCCTCATTCTTTACATTTCCAGTATTGTCTCATCCAGTTTACAACTTTATTACTGTATGTTTCATACAAACATGAACATCTGGAGAACATCCTCAGGTATAACTGCTGGGCAGTGCAGAAAATATCTGGTGTGATCTGAAACAGCTTTTTCTTCCCATGAAAGTACACCCCTGAGACTGGGAAATTTCAAAGGTCTGTAATGGTCTAGAGATCCTTTCACCTCCAGAACTTCACATTTGCCCTAGGTCTGTAACAGCCAGCATCCCTGGTGATTTCTTAGCTGTTCACTGTTTTTTTTGTGAAATTAGTTGGTGCTGGGATCAGTTCACAGAAATCACTATGGCGATGATGCTGCAACTGGTGAGGAGATTGAATTCCTTGCTGTAAGAACAGTTGGTTTCCATCTAGAGATCAGTCAGGGGATGGAAGGTTACATGGAGAGTGGGAAAGGGAAAATAGGAATTTGCATTTTGCCCCATGCTGTTTGCATCTCTGGTTCACTTTAAGCTGCATGGATTTCCATCATGGCACTGTTAAGATCACATTTAACACAGAA
This sequence comes from Pardalotus punctatus, assembly GCA_013400915.1. NCBI lineage: Eukaryota > Metazoa > Chordata > Aves > Passeriformes > Pardalotidae > Pardalotus > Pardalotus punctatus. The sequence continues at coordinate 215,678 of VZTX01013622.1, forward strand.
CAATTAAAATAACACAGACTTGTGAAACCCTGTAAAAATAGGTCCTAATTTTTCACCTCATTCTGGTATGTGTCTAACACCACTGACTTTAGTGAAACAAAGCTCCAATAATCTGAAGTGATAGAAAGGACTGCTGGGAAAGGTTTCTCAACCTACTTGAGATAAAATATTTTCAAGAAACCTTAAAATCTTTGAGAGGAACAGGATGCCTTTGGAAAATCTTACTCCTCAAAATGTACAGAGAATATAAGTCATAAAAGCCATGGACCATGTTCTCAAAAGAGAGGTCTGTACCACCAAAGCTCAGCACTGCTGACTCCTCAGTGAGCCAGTGCTCCCACTGCCTCTCTGTGTGCAGCCCCACTGCTCTGTTTTCACAGTGTCCTTTACATGCTGCAGAAGGTAGCTGCAATCACAGTGTGTTACACACTTTTGCTGCTTGAGCTCTGTCTTACTGGATTTTGAGAAAGGTGATCATCTTGTCTTGTTCCCAGTTTGAACAATTTCTAGGGAAGAAAATCCAAACAGGTCTCCCCCCACCCAAGCTGAGAAAAGTCTAAACAATATCTGAAATTTGTGTCTTTATGTTGTCACCTTCAGCTTTGTGGGCTACCACCAGTCCCAGAAATCACCAGTGACCATGAATTCAGTATTCTCTGTTGATAAATTACAATTTTATCTTTGTTTGGCTAGGGCTTTTAGTAGCCTGTCAACTCAAAACCATTGCCTAATATATCATTAGAGGGCAAATACATGCCTGTGTATGTCTGTGGTGTATAAGCAGCTCCTACCACAGCCTGGACATTCTAGCATCCTGCTGAGGAAGGAAAGCAGTACCTCAAATAATTTAGGCTGCAGATTTTTCTTTTCAAATAAAATATTTTTTTGTTTTTCAAGGTCAGACACTGGGGACTGTTCAGGTCACAAGACACCAGAGACTGTTTACTTTGGAAAACAAGGACATCTGTGGTGGGAGGTGCTTTAAGCAGCACCCAAATCGGGTGTTTTAAACCAAACAGCAGCCTGGCCAAAGGGCAGCTTCACTTGTCCTTACTGACACCATGACATCGAGGGAGGAGCATCCAAGAGCTGACTGATGTACATGCAGCAGGGATAATATTTGGTATTCTCACTTAGGAACTCAAGTACCTCAAAGCATGTGGAAGATCCTCAGATGACAGGAATAAATATTTTGCGTTGACTGCAGTCAGTGTTTACAGTGGAAAGTGATTCCTTGAAAGGCTAAGACAGTGCCCAGTAGTGGGTACTATCTAAAAATGTTTTGGTCACAGTGGAGCAGCATTTTTCCTACATCCAGATGCCAAAGGAGATGGTAGTTTTTCCACTTCCCTTTGGGTATTTTATTTCATCTTTCTGTTGATTCAACTATTCAGGCTATGGAGATTTCTAAAAGACAGATTTTCTTCTCAGTCATTAGTGGAAAAAGAGAAGAAATTATTCTTTGAGAAGTTACTATTGGGTAGCAAGGAAAAAATGGTGCGATAGGTTCCTACTGTTAGTACAAATGGAGGCACTTTTAGATGCAGTTTTGCTTCCCTTCTGAATGGCATTGCAGGGCTGAGGCTGCTTGAGTGGACTGCACAACTCTGCTTCTCCTTGCTAACTGGCCAAGCCTGCTGTGTCCAAGAGTACAAGACTTGTCAAATCTGTGGGCAGCTGGGCTGAAAAGGCACAGTCTCCCAGACCTTATTAAATCTGCACTGGAGAAAGCCTGTGCCTCCAGCCACTTCTATCCCTCGCTGGGTGGCCATGCATGAGTTTATATATAATATTTTAAAATGTATGTGTCTTTCTGTATGTGGATTTTTTTCATCCTAGCTTTTATGCTACAAACCAAAATTGCCATAGATAACTACCTCTGTGAAGACGTTTGTTTCCTGTTGACATTTAATTAGTAGATGCATTCCATGGGTCAAGTTAGAGGGCAAAAATAAAAGTTAATTTTAGAGGATTCAGCCCATTCTTAACCAACATGGTATTTAGAAATGTTAAACTGCAATAAAAATAAATAATAAATAATAATAAAAATAATAATAAATAAATAAACTGCAATAAAACTCTAGGTGGACTCACCTAGAGTTTTCACAACAGCAATGAGACTAGGGCACAGGGCTTCCTATTTCAAATGTCTTCAAAACATCCCTTCAAAGAATCTCTATTAGGTGTTAGGAGTAGAACCTGGGGCATCCAGTTTCACAGTTTTGACCATTTAAGAGAGATGAATAAAATAGGGTTGGTTTCAGAAATGCACTGTGAATGGATTACTGTTTTAGCCCTGAAAATACACATTTCTTCCAGCAGTATAAAAGTGACAGGAGTGTTTATGCCACCAGTGTTGGGAACACACATCTCTTTACTCCAGTGACTAAAGTAGACTAATGAGAGCTATCAAACTTGCTGATGACTGAAGGAAAGCCTTTCAGTGCCTCACACTGGTAAAATCTAAGTGTTTTCTGTAGCATTACTTCCGACTGACACCAGTGTGAAAGAGAGACAAAGGGCAGGCAGCACCCGCGTACCATAACAGTCCATGTGCTCTTCTTAATGGTGGCAGATGAATGTGGAGAGGCAAGCGCTGCAACCCCAGGAGACAGCTACATGAATCACCAAAGGCATGTCCAGTTACCTTGAACTTTATCTAGTAGATATATTCAAATTAGCTACATTTGAAACCACTGCTGTTCCAGGAAAAAAAAAAAAAAAAAAGCACTGTTGGGGGTTGGGGGGTG